>SJJU01006293.1:0-26839 GCA_012932125.1 Conopomorpha cramerella | reverse complement strand
GATTTCTCTCAAGCAAACGCATTTTCTCACTATGTTTGTTTACCTATTTAATTTACTATTAGTCCATAAGCAATACACTATGCACAGGAATATTCCACTGAAGGACCCCACCAACGTGCCTGACCCATATGTCAAGTTGTATCTGCTACCTGGACGAGCTAAGGACTCTAAGAGGAAGACCAATGTAAGTTTTCTTGAAACATTTATCTCAGTACCTTGAGATCAAACTTAATCGCATATAATAATATTTTGAACACTCAGAATATTATGTTATAACATAACTTGTAATTATGAGCAAATGCCAGTTACATCATGTCAATTAATCGTAAGATCAATGCCATTTTACTTACTCTTGCCGATCAAAATAATTAATTATGGATTGGCTTCAATTTTGTGCCAAACTTTTCCACACGCCGAAATATCGTTGTCGAACAGTACTGTAAGCTGACCCTGCAAACGTTGTTTTGTCAATATACATTATGAACAGTGTTTCTCTGCTATCATATACATGTATTATACATATCAATATCCCTCAATAATCACTGTCTACTAAAGATAACATCAAAAGCCGTTACGCAGTTTTAAAGATCTTATAGGCATACATAGGGACAGGCAGCGAGAAACGGTTTTCTTTTATACTATGTATTGATTCCGCTAGGTGGTGAAAGACAACTGCTCTCCGGAGTATGACGAGCAGTTCGAGTGGGCGCTGCCGCTGGCCGAGCTGCACTCGCGTCAGCTCGAGGTCACCGTCGCCACGCACAAGGGGCTGCTCAGTGGGGGCAGCCCGGTCATTGGACAGGTAACTACATATACAATCCAAATTCAAGAAAGTACACAAATAAACTGTCAATAAAATAAACAAATGAACTGTCAAACGGCACATCACACATCAAAAATATATTTGAATGCTTCTTGCCACAGATCAAACTGATTGACTGAACCCTGATTTCGAGGCTCAAGTCTCAGCTCAGACAGGACCGATTCTTACGAGACTGTTTCTCAAACTGTGAATACACATTCTTTGCTTAGACTGAGATTACAATGCATTTTGACAGTTCTGAGATTTAGACCGACTTCATCTTAGAACTCTGAATACCAGCCTTAGACTCGTAGTGTAGGACTTTAGGGATGTCATTAATTTCCCAGTAGCACTACTGTAAGAAATAACAGAAACACATAGACCTTGCAATTTATAGACTGTAGTACCTACCTACCTAACTTATAAAAAATTGCCTCTTTTAGTCTTTATTTTTGTCGTCGTCAATAATAATAAAATCTTCTGACTATTATGAAGTGACAAGATGTCAAGCAAAATGTTTTATCATCATAGTCCAAGTGCACTAAAGATGATAAATATCTATAGTCTAGGTTATGGTATTTTTTTTGTTTTACTGGTAAGTCTACTGGGATTACTATTTCCGTGCAGTACTAGCAGTGGCGTGCACTGGCTTTTACGACAAGGTAGTTGAAGGTAGGCAGTAATCCCCAAGGATTACACCTATCTATAGGTAACTTGTCTTTACGAAATAAAGGTAACATATCTATCTACTTACCCACAAAACACAGGACCTTCGTTAGCCTATGTCGTGAGTAGGTATAACAAAAGAAGATCTAGCAACAATTCTATTATTAGGTCGGATAGCCATAATACTAAGGTAGGCAGTGTATGTTTGCCTATATGGTGTCCACGCCACTGATTACTAGTAGGCAATTGGGAAGAAATCTCCCAATAGAACTAAGACTACTGGGAATGTGGGGATTGAAAGTCTTGACATGTGCGATATCTCACAGCGACAAAAGGAACGCAAGGAATTTAATCGTATGTAAGTCGCCAGGACAATAATGAACTGTACGTAGTTCTGGTGTCATATTAAAATCCTTAATTTCTTTTTTGTTTCAGACAATTCTACCTCTGAATCAGCACGATTTCCGTGAAGCTAAAACACTTTGGTTCGATCTGATGCCAGAAACGACACGTCACTAAGTAAAAAATTAAAGGAAATTAATATAAGTTTGGTTACCGTACTTATATGCTATTGAGCCATAATGTCGTGATCTGATTTTTATAAGTCTGTACTGTTTAATTGTTTTTAAACAATATGTCCGTAATTCCTAAATGGTAGGACGAGGCAATTGCTCTTAGAGCGGCCAGTTTTTAATTATACACTATTTTATATTATGTTGTGTTTCCAAGCTTTTTGTTACATAATTTTATTTTCCTATATCTATTTTTATATTAACATAAAGCACAAAAATGTCTATATTTCTTTTAGTTGCATTTATATTTGTTAACAGATTTTTTTTCTTCCAAAGTATGATGATCATATAATGAATTATCAGCTAGTGTTAAATATTTTTACACAGATCTGACAAATGTTATTTTTATATACCTATGTTGACTACTTACAAATATTATTTATGCATAAAATTAAGCCTCCTTTAAAAGCCCTTGCTGTATGGTAGGAGTAATAATGTAGTTTTTACTGGTATGTATAGACACGGAAGTGATTACTATCGTGCCTTATGTACTGTACCTGTCAGTGTTGAAAACCCATGCAAGACCACACAGTCGTTAGTTTTATTGCACCATATAAATATTATTAACAAACATGTTCATAGGCAAGTTACTGAAAAGTTGTCACTCGGATACTGCCTTTGACAAATCTTCTAAATAAGCTATAAATGTTTGCATAAATAAATGGTAATAAAATAACTCTGTGTTTCGTTTACCTTCACCATAGCGTTTCTAAGACCATCGCTCCAGGTCCGCTTACACGCAGTAGCAGAGTGCTGAATGGCTATCGTGCTATCTTGGTTAATTTATTAGGACCATCTACAGTTACACACGTAAACTTAAATTTACTTAACATGTGCACATTTCGATCAGATCAGGGTGTGCGACATACAAGGTTTGTTCATACAAGAGTTAATATTTATCTAAACTCTAGTCCTGACTAATTCATCTATCACTGACTCATCAAGGCCGACCCCAACATTTGACCAAAGATGGAATTTTGCGCAGGGGTTCTTTTTAACCCCCGACGCAAAAAGAGGGGTGTTATAAGTTTGACACGTCTGTCTGTGGCATCATAGCTCCCGAACGAATGAAACTATTTCAATTTAGTTTTTTCTGTATTACAGATGTTTTACGGGTGAGTGTTCTTAGACATGTTTGATGATATTTTTGAAGATGGTATCTTTATAAAATCAAAATTGGATACTTCGTTCAAAAGTTATGAGGGTTGAAAGTGGGGAAAAAAGTCGACTTTATACAAATATGTTCAAGTGGGGTATCAAATGAAAGGGCACGACACGAACATTTAAACTCGGGGGTTTTTTTTATAATGTTTAAGTGAGATAAGAAATTATTTTTCTAAATTTAACCCCTGAGGCCGTAAAAAGATTGTTAATTTGCGAGATATGTTTCTAAAACTGTGTGACAGTATTTTTGAAGAAAAATTAAAGCTGAAACTGCGAGAATGATATCGCGGGGCGTCTGCTAGTTTACCTATAACGCCCTCAACTTATTTTTAGTAACGAACATCAAGTGACGGAACTGCCTGGTTCTACTCAGACGTTCACCAAGACAAACCATCCCTAGTTTTTACCCTTGTTGCGTAGAAGGAAAACCATGGGGTCAGAACATTATATACTACTCATTACCTTACAGTTTGTCACATGAACAAAACTAACAGGGTGTTTGGTAATGCAGGGAGGAATAACTAGACCTTTGCCTTAGTGGCGGTTTGTTATAGTTGTTATGAATGAATGAAAATTTAGTTCAATAAAACATAATATTTACAAAAACACTTTATTCCGGAATTAGATGTAATATCTATCTTATTTAGTATGAGAACTTTGCCTCATTACCTTAAGTATTTTTTTACCTTAAATAATTTACACTTATTATAATTTTCTTCACAATGGTTCTGTCTAACGTTCAGTGCTAGGTGTAATTTTTTGTGCAATAATTTTTCCATAGCCACCACGGCCACCGTCATAGTCTGTTCTATATTCATCACGAACCTGCAAAAAATAAACCAACATCACCTAAACATCTTTTAACCTGCTAATATGTACATACACACTTACACTTATTTTACAGTTTTTTTATATGATGAATATGTTGAAAACATAGTCATATCAAAAAACACTGTAATTTTGAATACAATCTGCAATTTATAGTCACACATTGCATTACTCCAACCAATGCTTTATTTTCAACAGAAATTAACCGGAACCATATAATTATAGTTCATACTTTACATCGTAAAGAACCAATTAAAGTACTGAAAAGCCAACCATAGCAAAAATCCCCAATCACTACTTCACAATGTTTTCAGTACTGTTTACATACATATTACACTAGCTGTACTGCCGTGTTACTCACATTTTTTTTGTTGCATAAAGTTCGTTTTTACGTTCGTTCGCACACAACAAAAGCCCTCATAATATTAATAATTGTATAAAATTATTAATAAGGATTAATAATTTTCCCCGTTTTTTCACATTTTCCATGATTACTCTGCTCCTAGTAGTTTCAGCATGATGTTATATAGCCTAAAGCCTTCCTTCATAAATGGTCTATTCAACACAAAAAGATTTTTTCAATACAAACCAGTAGTTTCTGAGATTAGCGCATTCAAACCAACAAACTCTTCAGCTTTATAATATTAGTATAGATTATTTAAAAACAAGGATATTATGTGTTACAATGCCACATTTAGTCACCCGTAATTCACATTAGATATCCTTTATTTATTCCACAGATCTATTTTCTTTCTTGTCTTCATATTTCCTCACAATATTCTTTCTAGAAATAAATTCCATTGACCTCTTGGTGGCTCAAATTAAATTTACTCCTACTTCTTTCTTATAAAACCTTATATGAAGTCAGTTAGGTAACAATTCTAGTATAAGCTATGATATGATTATCAACTGCAACATAATATGTACATGCATATCAAATATATAAAGATAATACAAACCTGCCCTCCAGTCTTTCCCCGCCCATACTGCCTGCCTTCAACAAACCCAGCATCCCAGTCGCATCTAATAATTCGGTCATCTAATCTTGTACCATTGATGTATCTATAACACAGCAATAAATTTCACACACTTATGTAGGTAATTCAATACAGGAAAAATTATGTGTCAAAATCCATCAGCATTATTTCATAAAGTGACAGAATTATCTATCAAATTGTTTGGTGAAATAATAGCTATCTAAGTTTTATTGTCTATTGTAAATTCAGTTCTCTAGAATGTTAGTTCTCTAGTAGTTATTTTGCACAAATTCCCCTACAGGGTGCAGGTAATGTTATTATTCTAGTTCTTATTGTTACTATTCTATTCTGTAAGCTTATAAATGTACCAGTTTACATGAAGCTCAATAAACAATGCTGAATAATACTAACCTCATACATTGTTCAGCGTCCAATCTGGAGTAATATTCAACAAAACAGAATCCACAAGGTGTTTTCTTATACTTGTCTAGACCCATGACAATCCGTCTTATGTCACCACAACGTGAGAATAATTCATAAATTTGTTCTTCTGTCGTGTAAAATGATAAATTACCGATGTAAAGAGTTGATGTCATTCGTAACAATTTCTCTTGTTCACTTCTGGAACCCTGAAACAAGCAATAGGTGAGTTTCGGTTTCAGACCTAAAATATTGTAAAATACCATATTAATAATTGTCTTACTTTAAAATGTTGGTCCCTATACGAACTAATTTCTATAGAAGAGTTAGAAGCCTCGTAACCGCGTTTCATATTGTTTTGATTATTGTTATAATTACGGGAGGAATAACGTTGTGTTGGCACTGGTTTTCTTCTACTTCAAGTAGCACGGTAGCTTCTTATGTTGCTTCAGTAATTAATAATTCTTAGAATAAATCATTAGAAATGAGAAATAATGAGAAGGAAAGTGAAGAAATGCACAAAATGTATTTGTCTGCCTGCACATCAATCAGCAGCGCGTCTGTCAATCAGTCGTAAACGAAGAACGATGATGATTGATGTCAAACCTATAGTCAGTGACTGACGTGCCTATTTTTTTATTATATAACAAGCTCAGATCACACAGTAGACTTAAAATCTAAAGTAAAGTTTAGAATAAACCGGGACAAAAATATAAAAAACATGCAGGAGTGAACAAGTAGGAGAAAATATTTTTTGTCCCTTACTGCGTGGCAGGGTTTTGCTTATAGTAATGACAGTAGTGAATCTTTTTGGTACCATTCAACAATGACTGTTACTCTAAAAAAAAGATCTCTTTCTAAACAATATGTATGGAAGTTTAATGTACTCCTGAATCCAAACTGTAATTTTGGTAGTAAAAGTGACAGTTTTGATCCAGAGGTACATGCAATATACTACTACGCCTTAAGAGACAGAAGATAATAATCTCTTTTTCTTTCACTCGTTGATCATTTTTGTCTCCTTTTGGTCTAAACGTCAATATTGGATTGCAAATTGCAACTATTGCAAGTCTAGGTGTTTTTGGTACCTATCACTTCCAATTTTTTAAATTACTTACTAGGAAAACCCAGAAATGTCACACTTCAGCAGTTCTTGATTTGATAAAGTAGTGCTGAATAAAGTTATTCTCAGTTTAGGTGTACCTATACCATTTACGCGAACCAAACGGTTTGCGTCTACTTTCATAGTGCGAACCGCCAGGATGTGGAATGACTTGCCGGAGTCTGTGTTTCCTACGCAGTACAGTCTGAAGGTCTTCAAGTCGCGGGTATCCATAGTAGACCAAATCAATGGGTGGGTGAAATGCCTGTTCATTGTGTTTAAAAAAAAAGTTATTACCATATAGGTAGCCAAGATTCGCTTGCATTCGATCTCAGAGGATAGGACAGGCCGCCGGCCGCAGGCGTCAGTCAGTATCACGATAGCTCCTCTATCCCTATCCTCCGCGGCTTTGTAGATAACGGTGCGGAAGGATCGCAGGGTAAAAGGAATAATATGTTACACACATTACAGTACGGTACGTACCTTACCTATACCTATAAAAAATACACTTCACGCCTTTTAATCCCAAAGCGGGGTAGGCAGCAGAGGCACTTGCTTAATAAGCAAATGCCCACGGTTCACCAAGCGTATTTAACCCAACGTGACAGGGGATGAGCCCATCGCCGTACCTATAGTGCCTGCCTATTCTGAAACCCTCTGCTCTCCCTATCCTCTGCACTTGGTCGTAGGTTCCGACCGCTACGAGACGTTTTTATCGAGATCAGGGTACGACTAGGTGTGAGTTGGAAGGTACTCTCACATTTTATTATAAGTATTAGCACTTATAACTAGGTGAAAAAAAAAACAGCCATAGTTATGCTTAAATCTAATATATTTACACATTTTTCGTTTTGTATCAATTTTAAGTCATTTACAACACATTACCTACTTTCACGGGCAGTGAACAAACGCCCCAGACATTTTATTGTATTAACGAATATTGGCCGTTCTCTGTCCGCGACAGTGTTGAGCCAATTACATCTTAGTATGTATGTACCTACGTACAATTCTTAATTTACATACATAATAGATAATAATAAAGTTACCTACAAAGAAATATGTATTTTCGAGTGTAGGTGGTAAAAAATCCCTTTGTAATAATTCCCCTTTTACGGTCCGATTTTGACTTTTTTTCTTGAAAAAAAAAGCCAAATTTAATCCCATGATAAGGAAAGCAGGATGTGATAATGGTACCTCAGAGAAATCGAGGAGAATCTTCGAAAGTCGTAGAGACGACGGTTAATCCTTGATTACATTTTGCAAAAAAAAACAAACATCAAATTCGGTCCATAAAAGAGGAAGTTATTCACGAACACAAACCATGTCCATGTTGTGTCATCACATCACTAAATGACTTGCACTCGAAAATCAGTCACTGATTATTGTTCGTAACTTTCGTAAGCGAGCAGCTTACATGAAACAGTTTTATTACAAAAAAAAATATATAGGTAGGTACCTACTTCATTTATAAATTTATATTTAGTTACCTACACATTGTAGGCATACCGTTAAATGCTTGATAGGTAGACAAATGCCTATTCAGTCCAAACTTGTCGGAACTTAACATTTCCGGATTTTTCAAAACGGCTGGCGCACTATGGGACAGAACGGTAAAATCCATCTTAAAAATGGTTTTGACCAAAATCATGATAACCATGTATTTTTGGTTGCATTCTTTTCCTGAATAAAAGGACTATCGGATATACTAGATATTTTTTTTTAAAACAAGTTTTAGATGAATAATTTGCTCAGATAATCAGACAAACCATAATTTCTTACCCAGTACTTCTCTTCCTAAAGTTTGACTTATGAAACTGAAAAGTTTCTCATTACAACTTATAAGTAGGTATTATACATTTGTAACCAAATATTGGCGAAAGCTCAAAGAAAACTAAGTTGTTTTGAGAGTCAGAATGCCGATTAGTTGAACGGAGAGTTCAAAGTAACCTTAAGTTCATTGAGCACTTCCACTTCCGACCGTTCTGAACTAAACACTTCTGGAGATCCAGGAAGACCCAATAAACCATATGATGAATGTTCAGAATCTACAAAAAGCCTTAAAAACATGGAGTTGATTCAGAAGTATGGAATGGCGCGTGTATACAGTGCTTATGTACAAGGTTTAAGGTCTATCGGTGAAAATGACGAGGCTTCGATTGTAAGTATTTTGAGGAATACAGAAGTCGACAACAAAAAAGTAGGTATGTTACAAAACATATTGAATAGTTCTGATGTTCCAGCTCCGTTTAGCAAAGAAGAAGCTTTGAGTATGTAAATGGACGCAGATTTCTCTAAAGCTTCTTACAGTTACCTGCGGCTGAGACTTATTGAAAAGGGGTTGACTTCAGTATTTCCTTCATACCAAACTTTGGGTGAAGCAAAGAAAGCTTGTTATCCACTTGCTTCAAGTATCACTGTTACTAATCAGTGCCAAAATCAATCTTCAAGATCTTCTAGATCACACAGCCTGTCGTATTTTGAAGATGGAATCGGTGCCAAACAATTTCACTAACCTCAAGCTGTTATACAGAAAATGGGGTTGCGATGGATCTTCTGGACAAAGTGAATATAAACAAATGTTACCGGAAGAATCTGAAGAAGTGTCGGACGCAAATTTGTTTATAGTTTCTCTTGTAGCATCACGATTAGTCGACGAAGAAAGTAATACAGTGCTATGCCAAAATCCGACGTGCTCTTCAGTTAGGTATTGCAGGCCAATAGCATTGGAATTCGTGAAGGAAACCCCTCAAAAAACCTCAGCAGTTGTTAATGAACAAGAGTCTAAAATCAGAGCCTTAACCTTAGCCTCTTGCTAATGTCGGAGGAAACTTAATTGAAATAAATCACGAGCTGTTTATGACCATGATTGATGGAAAAGTTGCACAAGTGTTAACTGAAACATCATCTAGTACTAAATGCACAGTTTGTGAAGCTACTCCCAAGCAAATGAACGATCTGTCCAAGGTCACTGTGAGACCTGAGAATGAAGATGCGTATAAGTATGGATTGTCAACTTCACATGCTTGGATAAGATGCATGGAAATTATTTTACATATTTCTTACAACCTCGGCTTTGAAAACTGGTCACCAAATACACCAGGAAAAAAAGAAAAGTCAAAAATAAAAGAGGACAAGAAGAAACTCGTCCAAACTCGTTTCCGTTGAAAAGTACTTGCTTTACATATTGAAAACCTCGTGGAAGTGGTCCGGAAACAGAAAAAAAACAACGATTGGGGATACTGATAGGAGCATTTTTTTTCAAAATTTTCAGGTTCTTCAGAAATAACTGGTGTGCATTGCAGGAACTCTATTAAGATGGCCTATTACGTAATTCTTCAAACCTTGTCGTTCTGGGTTTTCAAGAAATTCAGTGATGAAATTGGCCAATGACACTATGGGAACTGCACAACTGTACGTATCTAAATTATAAAACTTGGTATATGCCATCTTTCGAGTTCATAAAATTTAATACACGGAGCGAAAAATTATAGAAATTTGCAGTTTTGCCAATGACGGACAATTGCCTGAAGACGCGCAAAGAAGCTCGGAACAAAGATTACAAGAGAAATCGTTACATCACGCCCCCGAACGAGAGAGTGTTCTCGCGTCAGCCTACAATTTAAAGATTGTTCCTGATATATTGCTTTATACATCTGATCCCTGATATCCAGTACTTATTAAAGATTGAGAGCATTTTGATTCCCAAGGAGTTGTTGATGAATCGAAAAGAGCTTTTTGGTTTTAAAATACTGAATAGTACTGTTTATAAATTAATTACATATTTTATATTGTTATTATAAAGAAAATTACTATTCAAAAGTATAATTGTATATTAATTTTAATATTAAAAAAATAAATTTTTAATTTAATTGTTTTATTGTAAATTGTGTCTTAAAATTGGTTATTTAGTTCTTATGCAAAGTTCTATGAGACTAGAAAAAAATGTTTTAAACAATTTCAGATTTTTGTATGAAAAAGTAGGAAATATTATTATATAAATTATAAAACCAAATGTGTTAAGTTTATTGTAACACAACTATTCATGATTGCGTATTATCAAAATTAAAATTGCAAGAAACAAAAACGTTACAGATTTTTGAGATGGTTTATACCGTTCTGTCCCATAGGGCGTAACAATATTTTCATAGTTTGATTCTTTTCACAGTTTATCTATGAAAATAAGATAAGCCAGATACCTATATTAAAAGAGCCGGAAGACCTACGTAGTAATATTATTTTATTTTTTGCTGATGTGTCTTGCACGGAATCATTAGAGTTAGGATACACTTTCTCTTTTCGACTTCACTTAGATAATAAAACCTAGCTTTGTAATCTAAGTATTGTCCAAGACAAAAGAAAAGAAACGTAACACTTACGGCACTTTTAAAATCAAAATATTGATACCTTGCATTGTAAAAGATGTGTTACGCGGCGGCATTTCTTGACTGGTGAGTTTGAGCTTATCCAGACAAGACATTAATATGAACGCACACGCTAGACCGACGTGTTGTTTGTCACATGTACGTAAACCACATACAATAGACATCCTAATCCAAGGAAATTAGTCATAACAGTAATCTGTAGATCAGTAATAGATCGTAGTAGTCGCTGTCTTGTGACATTTACATTATAGAGCAAAAGCGTTGTTTGGTGCTGCGTTTGCGCAACGCGGCGCGTACTCCTTCCTCGAACACTTGCTGCATATTAGTACGCTTCAGCGCTGAGCACTCCACAAACTGAGCGGCGCTGAAACAAAAAATAAATAAAGATTATTAACTGTAGGTATAATATGTAGCTATTTAGTATTTAAATACCTACTATAATGTAGACTTAGAGTAACCCTATTTTGATCTAAAGACGAAAATAGAAGACGTTAGTTTGCTAACGGATGTTTTGGCTTCACTAGGTACGCACTTTAAGCGCCATTGCGTTTGCCTACCTATTCATGAATTGGGCTGCGGCTACCATGTTACCATGGGGACCCGTCCAAACTCTCCTGAGATGGGCGGTGGCCCCTGGTCCGGTTACCGCCGTAAAGCGGCCGGCCGCTCGAAGCCCGTCGTTTGGCTAAGTCATTAGGAGCAGCGGACTTTCCTTTCTCGTACCTACCTACTCCATCCTTTTTATTGTGCAACTCTTATTTTATCAGATACTTACTATTACAACATATTCCTTATAAGGGTAACGGCGGCAACTACCTAGTCATAAGTCTCGATGTAGTAAACCAAAATTATGTAAGTACTTAAATTTACAAATGAATTCAAAACAAACAGAAATTTCTGGAAAGCTTTTCACTATCGCTGTCGTTGTTTCCGCTAAAAACAATATCTACAGCTGACAGCTTGTGACAACGGTGCCGCGATATCAGTTGCGCCCGCGCACGTCCCCGATAATAACTACCTACAGTTGCCGCCGAGATAACCCCGTCAAGTTACATTATCATTTGCTAATTGAATTCTTAAAAACTCATTTCATTTAGGTAATACATCGCTAAATAAATAAACTATTACGATTAGGTGTAAAATTAAAAGTACCTACTTACAAATAGGCACAATAATTCCGTATCTCAGTTATATTTTTTTGTACCAAGGGGAAAATTGTAATGGACACTCGTAACCTTTCAGACCAACATAATCATGTGGTCTGGCACTGGCGGTGGACCTAGACTCGAGTCTAGATGTTATGTGAGCTCGGCGAGCATTATAGACAGAGAGTGACGAGCGGTTTTAGGCGGGCGGGCAAATTGTCTTCCGCCACGCCTGCGGAATGTTTCCTGGCCTAAGGCCTGCAGGTGTTATATACTGTACTACCCCGTTGTTAAAGCCCTTTGCCACTTTCGACGATTGGGGCTTTTCCGGCACCTTTTCCCCCTCTGGATTGTCAGAGTCGGCTAAATATCTGACCTGGTCAACTAACCTACTAAGTAGTATTTTTGAATATTTTTTAAGCAAACTGAACGAGACAGCTTATTTATAATTTAGGTACAAACGTTCTTATCGGTTTTGTGTCACTGAGACTAATTTGGTTAGAGCGCGTAAACAATCAATAGGTACCTAACAATAAAAGCTTGCCACTAATTAACAAGTGCTTCAATCAACGTTAGTACATGCAGTTTGTGTAACTGAGGATCTTAACACACAAAACCATGTATGAGGCACATTGTTAGATCATATTGTGTTGAACATTAATGTAGATTTTCATTAATAGTAATTACATCAGATGTCAATACATTACCCACATTCTGAGTCATTACAATATGCAAATCATTTTAAGGTGTGAAATCGTTTTTATGAATGAGTCTATAGTGAAATGATTCATCGTTATTCAAATATACTTAGATCAGTATTTATTCATACTTTTAACAGACTTCAAAAACGAGGAGGTTCTTAATACGCCCACACGTTTTGTTATAGGTAATGTGTGTAAAAAGGCCCCGAGCAATATAGTCTAGTTCTTATACTGTGGTGACAATGCGGGGAAATGAAAAAAGATTTTGACAAACCGAACAACGTTTCTAACACCATTGCTCGGGGTCCTTTTACACTAAGTATTACACTTTGTATATTTGCTATAAATTTTACGCCAATTACGAATGGATGTTAGTTTGGTTATTCAGAGACGGTCCGATGAAAATTTATTGAAATTGGTTCCGGTTTTTAAAACACATTTAGTTTCGTTTTGGTTAATTATTTGATTATCTATAAGTCACCTCTAATAGGTGCCAAACTACATAACCAGTTACCTAGGTCTAGGTATTCATAAGAAAGTGTCTCTCAACATAACATATTATTTAGCTTATATGTAGGACATATTTACCTAGAATTAGTCATTCCTTATAGGTGACTAATTATTTTTAATACTTTGATAGGTAAAAAATACTTACTGGATTTTCTTCTTTAATCTCTTCCCTTCTGCCGTCGTTATGGCTTCAACTTCCGTTTCTCGTAAGTCTGATTTTGTTGCTGGAAAAGACAAAATACCGATAAATTCTTTAATAATAATAAGGTAACCTACATATTACTCAACTTGCCATCGAAGATTACAAATCTATCAATTATTTTAACAATCCTGGTACCCACACCTCTTCCGGTTAAATCACAGACACACGGACAGACACACCCATACATTCAATACAACAACAGCTGTTCATGCATGCACTTTCTTTTACGACCTTATTCATTTGTTGTATACAGGGTGGGGCCTGCAATAAAAGCTTTGAGAATAAATATTTTCAGTATCCTATCACTATTCATATTCTACTAGTGGTAGACTTAAAAATCAATTAAAAAAGGTTCTTCCCTAACTAAATTTAAAGTTCACTGATATTTAATTGACATCGCAATGTTCGTTACATTGATTATGGGTAATACCTTTAAACTCAATTTGCTTTGAAGTATCCGGACAATTCAGACTTACTTAAATAGGTCGAAATAATGTACACTACATTTTTTTGCTCGTGTTTCTCTCGTTAGGCGGTATCTGTCCCTTGCTGGAAACGTCCGCACCTAATTTAGGTACATAGCATCTAGGACGTACCTATCTTACATTAGGTCTCGTTAATTTAATTAGGTAATAGGTTGAGATTAAAAATTGTATACAAGGCGTGTCCACGGCCGACTTTTAATCAGCGCGTCGACTTTTTACCATGCGACGTTTGACCGATTTTTTTGCAACTGACAAAAAGCGTTAGGATGAGTTCACACGCGGCAATTTTGTTTCTCGTAGGAATACCTTTTATAGAGAAGAGTAACATTTGTCGGCCACTCGCAACATCTGTCGATAGGCATCACCTATACATACTAATGAGAAAAAATATGCCGTATAAACCCAACGTCATTGTAGGTGTTACCAGCAACTTACCTACTAAAACTAAAGGTATGGATGAGTTGAAGTTCTTAAGTTCTGGGTACCACTTGAGTTCGACGTTCTGGTATGAAGTCCGGCTTCCCACCGAGTAGCATATCAGGAAACAATCAGTCTGAAATTAATAAAACTTGATAAAGATTACCCTTTTGTACTATTCGGTATTTATTACGTATTATAATACTATTACTACTCGTACAGTCAAGGGCAGCCGGAGCGACATTTGTTAAAATGGCTGAGTTATTAATATTTTACATTGATTAGGAATTGATAAGAAACACTAATATTTGTATTTCAGAGCTGTATCTAGTTAGTTGTAATGTCGATGGCTCTGACAATCCTTGGCTCCTGTATGGGGTAAGTAGCTGAATACTTCGAACGACCTGAACTCTTACATCCAAGGTCCTAAGGTAGGTTCTGACCTACAGCCTGCTTAATCTGTCAGGCATTTACATACATACATACATACACTTCACGCCTGTCTCCCAGAGGGGTAGGCAGAGACTACAGATCTCCATTTGTCACGGTCCTGACATACCCCTTTCGCTTCATCTACATTCATACATTTTCATACATGACCTCCGGTTTCGAGTACTTTTCACGCCACCTTCGGCCAGGACATCACCAATCTGGTCTGTATATGTCCTTCTGGGGCGACCTCTACTCACCCGGCCCATTACATCACCCATATAAATTTCTTTCGTCACTCGACTTTCATCCATTCTCTCGATATGCCCAAATTTATGCTAGTTAAATTATTTCCCTATGAGCCAGCGTTAGGGATATTTACTCACCGTAGAGTAGCACAACGGTCGAAGTCTCTCGTAGTCCTCCTGCCCCGCCGTGTCCCATAATGCCATCTCATAGGACTCGCCATCGACGTCTATCGTCCCAACATAGTTATCGAAACTGGGAAAATTAAAACAGTAGGTAAGTACATAGTTAATTAGCCTAGGTACCTTCTTAGTAATAATATTACGTCTGCTGCTACCTTAAACACTTCCAGCTTTTTTAAATGGCAAGGTTATCAATATTCTCATAGATAAACTGTCAACATATCTACAACCCAGTCGTTTTATTTAAGTACATTTCATGCTCCTGCTTTCCTTTACTGTATCTAAGACAACCACCACCTATTTAATGCTGATTTAAAGTAAGTACCTACCTTCCTACTTCGCAATGTGTGGGTTGCACTCGTTCTACGTATTAAGTAGGTGTACTCACTAAGGATTATTTATGGAACATGTCTGGAAATAAACTACGTAATCTAGGTTTGCAGGAAGCGACAATAGAATAGACTAGATACTTCAATTTATGAATTTCGATGTTGGCCTGTGAGGACGAGAAAATGGAGGATTTACCGTGACTAATTTTGTTTCCTATAAGTGTCATTAATGTCACACTCTCCAAGGAACCGAAATCTGTCAAATAAACAATTAAAATTTTCCCGTTACATCAGCTGCATTTCTTCAAACACTACATACAAAGCGTCTGTGGTCCAGTTGGTCGGATACTTGACTTGTAACCGGGAGGTCGCGGGTTCGAGTCCACACACCTACTAAATGTAATGTATGATTTTAAATAGGTAAGTAGTGAAATCACGTATCATCATCATGATCATCAGCCCATACTTGTCCACTGCTGGACATAGGCCTCTCCAATTGTACGCCACTGTGATCTGTTTCGGCTTCTCGCATCCAGCTTCTGTCAGCCATCTTGCGTATATCATCAATTCACCTTGCCTGAGGGCGTCCTACACTCCGTTTGCCGAGACGCGGTCTCCACTCGAGAACTCGTTTTCCCCAACGGTCACCGGTTCTAAATCACGTCTACAGACATCTTATACCTTCAGAGCCTACCCTGTTTAAGGACTATGGCAGAGACTTGTGTTTATGTAGGTAGGCGTATGTAGTAAGTGTTCGTTGGCGACTCCAAAGAATTGTTTATCAAAAGAAGGAAGTCGCTAGACATCGCTTGATATATCAAACAATACAACAATGGTCACCAATTGACTTTACAAATATGTAGAGTAGATACGATACTAGGTAGGTAAGTATTCGTAGCATTTGTTTTTAATTAAGTACGCAGAATTGATTCCATTTCGTACTGCTAATTAGGTACCTAGTACCTACATAGCATCCATTATTGCCGAATTGTAGAACACTTCAGGACTTTGTAAAATGTAGTAATTTTTCTAAAGATGAATATTAATTAGCTATTAATATTGAATACTACCTACATGTTTAATATAAGTACATTTTCTGAGTTTAATTAAAGCAAATTTTAATGTTATCTATAAGGGCGTATACTTATGTAAAAAAAATATTTTATTATACGCTACGCGCTGTTATACTTATGTAAAAAATGTTTTATTCTGTGAATAATTCATTTAACATTAAAATAAAGCATAAAAATAGGTATGTATGAGGTGAGGTAAGTACATAAGTATATGATATCAGGAGTGCAAATCAGTATAATCGATTGTCAACCGAACTCGAACCCGTAACCTTTCTTTTACAGAGTACCCGACAACTACATAGACTACAGCCGCTCCAATTCCTGTTGGAACCTAGACTCTAGAGCAGCCATACTCGGTGTGTTCCGCGGAACCCTAGGGTTCCGTGATACCTACCTCTGTAGGGGTTCCGTAAGAATTTATAAAGAAAAATTACCGTAACTACTGCATCATACTTATATTGTGATTATTAATAAAGCATACACTATACATTTTCATTTTTCATCAAAATTCATCAAAGATTCTTATTTTTGATGAATTTTGGCCAAATGGGGTAAATCTGGCCACAAATGGCACAAATTCCCATTTTTTCTTTTTTCTCTACGGGATTATTTTTCCTAATGATTATATTTATTATTATTTATTATTTTTTCCTAATTAAAAAAAATGTATCCTTATTTTACATGATTTATACATATTTAATCACTTTTTACAAGAAATATGTCCGTGTTAATAAAAACTGCAAAATGATATAGCCTCAAAGTCTACAAAAGTCTTAAAATGGCCAAAACCGGGTCACCTGCCCTACCTACCTATTGCATACAACAATAATTGGAGCCATTATTGGATTCAATGTTCGATGGAAGGGTGTGTGTGATGCCCTTGTAATAGGTAGGTAAGTACACCAATATGGTCTTGGACTACACTGGACATTATAGTCCACTGTGTAGCGCCCGAGTTATAAATAATAAATTAATAATGTCATGCCGACAGTCAATGACTAGTGTAGGAATAATTGGTAAAATCATCCGAAGAACAAATGATACGTCCTCAACCGGTTTAGTCATAGTCATCTTAGTCATACCTACACCTACATGACAACTTTATAAATTAACATAAATACCAAACATATCCCCAAAATCAAGTTCTACTAAAAAAATTGGCTTAAATGTAGTCAGTAACCACAATACCTACTCGTATGATAGGATTTTATTTTAAACTTTGTTTACTTCCGCTGAGCAGAGCCACTCTCTTCCTCAGGAAAACGCTATGTTTTCACTAGTCACACATCATAGAAAATTAAATGAACTATAAAAATGATAGCTTATATTTTTTATCTTCAGTCCTTCAGTCCAAACTATTAGGAATCATATTATAATGTAATCTAATTTGGCTTAACCGTTCCAAAGTCAAGCGCGTACCTACATTATAATATTTTTATGTATTAGATTTATATTTATTTTTACAATATAGTTTATTTATTTAATAATTTGTACTTTTTGTACTTCAGTATGTTTGTGGCGAATAAAGTCAAAACTACTGGATGTATTTCGATAATTCTTTCAGCCTTAGGATTTGACATTATCCCTGATTAACATAGCCTATACTTTATGCCAAAACTTCAACAGGAACACTAAGCCGTGGGCACCCGTGGGTATCCAAGCTAGTAAAATATGAACTGTTACCGAGGTAACCTTCATCTATGGAATGTCAGTCACTTATTTAGGCTAACTACCTACCTACCTTGCGTAGCACTAAATGTAATAATTTCTAAAGCAAATTACCCACTGGTTAAGTAGCAGGTAGGTTATAGGTAAACCACATCAGCGTAAACGTAGCGGTGACGTGATCAAAACAAAGATTTAGTCAGAGTATGTAGGTAGGTAGCTATTACACATCCTCGTCGCGTCGGGTCAAATAAATAATGTGTAAACAAATAAGTACCTAAGTATTTATAACTACGTAACGTAAGGTCGGTATTGCCCTGACTGGCGTAAGAAGTGTCACAAAAATATGATTGTTAGATGGACTGGTCTAACTTGATACGTATTTTATTTAAATATTCAATTGATACTACGGGCGCAAGACATTGGAACTATTAGCACCAAGTTCCACCCTTGGACCACCGATACACATTTTTTATTTCACTGTACAAACGATATGATTATCATTACTATTAACCCTGCATAGTCATGTAATACTACATCAGTATAATTTTTAACCGACTTCAAAAAAGGAGGAGGTTCTCAATTCGACCGTATATATGCTTTTTTTCATCGATTTTTTTTCTAGCCGTCCCATCTACAGATTTTAATTCTAAATTATTGTCAAAGGTACAACTAATACGTATGAACGCAGTTTTTGACTTTAGACCTTTTTAATTTTTAATTTTTTTCCCATGATGCAGGCCACATAATTTAAGAAGGATAGGTTTTTATTCAGACAAAAAAAATCATGCAGTTAAGAGTAGCAGTACCATAAAATATAAATTTTCCCTAAAAAACAAAACTTCTTAGAAGTTAATTATCGATCATCGGAGCCGCGGATGTCGTAGTAGCGTTAACGACAACAGCCTTGAAACAGTCTCGAGATATTATTGAAATAAGTAGATAGGTACCTAGGTACCTAATTATTTTATTTGTCCGAAGACCCGAGATGGACGGGAAAGCCATTATACGTTACTAGCTGACCCGGCAAAACGGTTGTTTTGCCAATATATGTACATTATGAACAGTATATGTACAGATCACGTGGGGTGCAATTGGAGAGGCCTATGTCCAGCAGTGGACAAGGGCTGTTGATGATGATGATGATGAACAGTATTTCTCTGCTATTATATATATCAAGTATTATACATAATAATCCTTCTTCAAGAAACAATCTATCTAAAGAAAACCTCATCAAAATCAAGTTGCGTAGATTTAAAGGTCTAAGCACATACATAGGGACAGACAGCAGGAGGCGACTTTGTTTTATACTATGTTTTGATTACCGTTCCGTAAAAGAGAAAGTCACCATTGACACATCACCGTCTACCCCAGGGAGCGCCCAACAAGGACCGATTGCTCGTTGTGGAGGGCTTGAATATATATATAATTTGTATACAATAAACTACCAAAACAACTAATTGAAGAAAAAAATTATAATAAATTCGTAAACAATTTAAAAAAGTTTCTGATAAATAAATGTTTTTATCATATAAACGAATACTTCGAATTTAATATCCTACATAATTAGTACTAAGTAAACATTTATATATTGAAACAAATAATTAAAAAGAAGCAATTAATAAATAAATAGATATAATCGATAAGTATTTAAGTTCATACTATATAAGAATATAATAAACCTATATAGGCATAAATATATCTAATATATAAAATTCCCGTGTCACAGTTTTCGTTGCCATACTCCTCCGAAACGGCTTTACCGATTTTCACCAAATTTTATATGCGTATTCAGTAGGTCTGAGAATCGGCTACTATCTACTTTTTTATCCACCTGCCAGTTGTATTTCTCCCAATACACAGGGTACAAAGGCGACTTATTATGGCAAAACGAATGTTTGCCGGGACAGCTAGTATATATATATTTATATAATCTAAAGCGCCTTCCTCTCCCTTACTATAAGTAGTAATTTGCTGTGCCCACCAGGGTCCGCAATGTTTGTCATGTACCTATGATACTATACATGCTTTATCTTAAGAACTTAACATTGTAGAATGCAAATAAATAATTTGAATTTGAATGTCGTCATCTGAATGCTCAGGAATACGAGATGACACCGTTAACTTTTTGGCGGGGTGCCTATGGGGATTTCCACCTATTCAAGAAAAAGGGTCAATACCTAACTTTTGATAATTCAATATATTGCCGTCTATATAGGCGGGGATATAATTAAAGAGTTATCGAGTTTACCTTTGTTATTTTACGTTACATATCTACCCAGTAAAAATATTGAATTATATTGTCCGTGCGCGTTTCATTAAAAAATGATCTTAACTTATGATACCACAAACTAACTGATAAATAGGACATTGTTATACAATAGGGCGTGTAAATATGATATATACCTACAAATGCTTATTGTGTGTAGTTACTGCACTAACACATATTCTCGTAATAATACAGGGACAGGAAAATGCTAACAGGAAAGAGCGCAAACTGAACTGTGCCTATATAGTTAGATAATATTAAAGTGAACAATTAGCTACATAACAGTCTGTTCGACATATTAAGTAGGTATAATTCAACAAAATATAAGACCTACAGCTGGCCACGTAATTAGATAAAATACATAACTCATCTTTATATTAAAACCATACGTAGGTACGTATACGTACCTACCAATAGCAGGTAGAATTACCAATTTTATCTTTACACTTCTAGTAATAAGAAGCTGTACCATCACCGGTGTTACCCGCAGTTAACCGTTACCCGTAGTTAAGTTTACGTTGAAATTTTGGGATAAATTATAGCCTATGTGTCCGACCCTGACTTGTTGTACAGTTTCATAAAAACGTTAAGTAATGATAAAATTTCCCGTGAAAGAATAACAATCATCCATCCAAACAAACTTTCGTTTATATTACTATGGATATTAGTAGGATATAGGTACATGACATACTATTTATCAGTCTACTATTATCGTATAATAATGTACAACACCGTATTTTTATAGGTTGATTACTTTCCTATAAAAATTTATTTCGCAAATTATCTTTGCGGGCGAAGTACGTCCTCCGCTCGTGATGATTAAAACAAGGCAACTGTTATACGTACCTATCTATATACATTCCTATCAGATAGATAAGATACTACTGTGTAAGTTGCATGGCAATGTTTAAGTGATACGGTGACTAATCCTTAATAGCAAAGGAAATGGATTTATCTTTTAGTACGATACCTACTGATAATAATGTATGGTAAAATATATTAATCAACACCCATTAACAACAGGTAAGTATATAGTCGTCCTTGAAAGTAAACTTAAGGATGTTAGCGGCATAAGGATCAGAAGCTGTGACGTCGACAGCTAAGTGTGGTAAACAAGTAGATATAAACTGATAAAACTGTAAGTAATAGATGGCTAACTAGCGTCAACGCCTTACGTCCCTTTGCCACCAACAACATGATTGTATCCTTCGCCGTAACAAATCGTACAATGTTCCACTTACACTGTAGGCACGTACTCCTTGGGAAATATATTTTTCGTGTACACGTAGAGCAGGCAGGTCTTGCCGACCATACCGTCCCCAACCACCGTGATCTTCACCCTCTTCGACGTCCCCATGTCTAGTGGCGGGACATTAGCCAAGCGGCGACACAATTCACTACAACTGTTTGTTCTAGCACACTGCTTTACACAATAGATCGCGATATAATGTAGTGTATTCTGATTAGATGTCCTTTGGCGCGTCTTATCACCGCGTGATGTAACGACGTTATCAATGTTTCAGGTGGATGCGAGTTGCTAGAAGGCGCGCGAGCAGCTCGGGCTGCGACTGCAGAATGCCGGGGCCGGGCGGGTGGGGCGCGGCGCCGGAGCAACACGTCCTGCGCTAACGACGATCTTAACACTACTCATTATTTCCACAGAAGTGCGATGACCACCGCCGTCCGCAAACTAATCGGCGACGTCATCAATGCACGTCCGGATATCCCATTATAATTCAAGTCACAAATTCAATGTTGGCTATTGTACACAAATTTCTTGGGCTATTAAGGAGCTTGAGATATATTAACGATTGCTCTTGTGACCAAATTATATTGCCTTTGTTATTTCAAGTGTAACTCATTAAGTAATTAACTAAATAGTGTTATTTACCTAATAAGAAACGACCATTTACATTTTGATATTTATCACTTTTACACTATTAAACAATTAACTATTTGCTTAGAGATTAAAACAAAGAAATTTTATCATCATATTTATTTAAAATGTTCAAAATATTTTATGATTGTTATTTTAAGGCACCTCTTAACTAATGATGTCAGTATTGTAGTATGGTCCGATGTCTTGTGAGACACACTCAATATCACAACAATTAAAGCTTAAAAATAAAAATAGGTGAGATCTGTTTCAGTTACTTACAATCAATAGTACCTATACCTTACGTCCTATTATATCTCACTTCAATGTCAAACTTTAATACAAACAGTAGTCAAAACAAATATGTTCTCATCTAGGTGTATGACGTTCTTAGAACAATAACAAAGTTTTCTTTATCTTATAAATTACTATTAATTAAAGTGGGGCACATGTGCGATTTGTAATTATAAATACTGGTAATATCAATTAGAATAACCATCGTAATCACATGCGGCCTAGGTTTAGCCTTAATCTTAATTATCTGTGAACAAGCACAGTCCAATTTACGTATAAAACTTAACATAACACCTACTAGTAATAAGTCATGCACTAAGTACACACTGTTCTGGCTTTTCCACACGTTACGGAAATGGTAAATTATAGAAAAGGATAAACCACAAATGACACAATATAAAACTAAAGTAAACCTGGTTTATTAACTCTTTACCAGGCAAAGGGAACATAGATTCCACTTTATTTAGAAATTTAGTTCGTTAAAATACAGTGTAAAACCAATTAATAAAAAAACAAAGGCCTGGTAAAGGGTTAAACTTTTGTTATTAATAAGGCGGAAAATCAACATCAACAACTTACTTTTATAGCCTAGTTAAAGTGTGTAGGTATGAAATGCAAGTGCAATCATCGAGTCCCCTACTTCATAAACGAAACAATTGTCAATTACCATGACATTTCAATGTTCATTGTGTGATCGTCATCTGTACGAATATTATAAAGATGAACGATTTGTATTTTGATAGGTAGGTACATCATCATCAACATATTTCTTACGAATAAACTCAAAAGGCTACTGGACGGATTTCGATATTTTTCATCTCAGGTGTAGGTGATCTACACAATAAGTAAAATACGCTATAATTGATCCCGAAATTGAAGACTTAATGTCATTGCAACTGACAATTATCGCTATTGTGAAGTACGAGAAGGATTAAATTGTTAACAAAAAAATTACGTAACGTTTATTTTTATCATGATTAAATCGCATATCACTTGTCAATAGTGTAGTGAGTGAGACCAGCCAGTATGAGTTCCTCCTTGAGGGCCAACACCTCTCGCACCAGCTCGCTGTTGGCAGTCTGCAGCTTGGCAGCGAGTGCGCGGTGACGGCGCTCACGGTCACGCAGCTGCGTCAGCGAGTCCTCGCATGCGTCCGCGCACGGTCTAAACGAGCCTGTATACATTTTTTTACATTAACATTTCAATATACAATACATGCCCCATTTACCAACTTGGAATTTGCAACGTTCACTAGTTTTAATGGTTTGGAGAACTTAATTTTGGCTCTATCGTCCACGACGAGAGCAGTTATCATTTCCTTTCGTACTTGCTGCGTACTAATAGATGATTAGGAAGGTATTAGTGTGCAAGAGCTTAATGTAGCTACTGCCTTGTTCATATTATTATTGGTATACCACTACAGTGAATACAGTAGTTGCTTCAATGTCGGAAGTCTTGTTGACTGGATTGTTTGAAGCTTGATAAAGAAGAACGTGTGCGAACGAGAGCAAGTTAGGCTAGTGACCCGTGCTGGGGATGTGTGTGAGTCATGGAGCTGGGACACAGTTGAATGGTACCAGGAGTAGTAGTATACTGAGGAAGCGGTTATAATCAGTGCTGGCATGTCCAACAGTTCTTTAAAAATCGGGAGATCTGTTCACTAAGACAAGTCTCACGATAAGAGCGTTAAGGATATCGTGACTGCAATGAAACGACGTTATACCCTGAGGACTCTAGAATGTTTTGAGTGTTATACAAAGTCAAATTAAAAATGTTAGCAAAAATCGATATTAATTCAGCCTATGATAACGAACAACTTCGCCGAAGGAACTCTGTCAAAAACTAAATAAAATTAAAATTATAGAGGCATCAGCTGATCGGTAAGTTTGTATGAAGAGGCGATTTTTTTTTTCATTTATGACATAGGGTTGAGAGAAGCTGTTTGGTATCACCAAACATAGATATATAGCCGAGTGACTTTCTCGAATTTCGCCAACGCTTCTGATTTAACGTTGAATAGTGTAGAAGTGTCTCTCGATTTAAAAAAAATACTCTTATGTAACTCAGGTTTAATATTGATTGTATTAACAGAGATTTGAAGTCAAATTAAAGAATGTAAAACATCGAGTTTGATATGGGATTTCCATTTATGTATTGGAATTGACTTGTACAATGAACTTGTGTGGAAAAAAATGTACTGGTGTGGACAGAATTTTTTTTTTAAGAGTAAAGTTTTCAATTAATTAGTAAGTGAACAAACGCAGAAGTGTGTTACAATAACAATGATATTAGACTGAACCATCAGTTATAAACTTGGCCCTCTGGTTATAAATTATGTATAGGTACATCCCGACTGTCAAAAATCTTGGTTTGTGGTAAAATCAGAACTACAAATCTAAACTTTACTAGTGGTGAGTCAAAAAGAAAGGAAAAAGATTAAAAGTAGTTTTTTTGCTATGAGTCAGAACTCTAACGGTAATCAACTCTGGACTTTCCCTTTGACACAATAAAATTACCTACATAATTTTTAAAGTCGAAATAAAAATGGACAATAGGTAAACAATGGTAAAATAGGGCTATGTATTACAATGCATAAGTTTGAAACCCTTACGCACAAAATCCCGAAAAACAAAAACATAAATCCCGAAAATCTCTAAATTCATAAAATAAAAAAACAAAGTTCAATAGACCGAACGGTTACAACATGCAGTTCAGAAAACATTAACTTCAAAACACCTATTAAATCCTTAGGATTAGGTATTGAGGCTGATTCGGTAAGTATAATCTGTATACAGATCGTGCATGTGACGTGTGTCTCGTGTGATTTTGTGCGCGTGTCTTCACAAAGAAAACTGGCTACATCAGCCATGTCCGGGCGCATGAGCGTCGTGATCACCGGACCTGACGACGCCTGAGTGGTCAAAGGAAGCTCCTTGCTAAGAAGCGAAGAAGGTCGATGATACTTGACTTCCGATCGCGGCCATTGAACGTGTACCAATGGGACTCTTTTTCAGTGCGTACATAACGCAACACAGCACTCGTACGGTGAAGGAAAACATTGTGTTGAAACCCTCACACCACAAAGTGTGTGAACCTTATAATTTTAAATTTAGTTCCTGAACCTTATAACGCTTGGTGAACCCTGAGCATTTGCTTAGCAAGTGCCTCCGCCTACAACCCTGCTTAGGGATTAAAAGGTGTGGAGTGTATTTATTTTTATTTTATTTTAATTAACTTATAACTTTCGAAATAAGGAACAATGCTACTGAATTTTGATATTTTATGTTCCAAGAAAGTAAAGTTTAGATAATTATGATGAGTTACAGTTCATGCTGCAATAGAATTTTCCATTAAGATCAACCCAATCTATCAAACTGTTTTGTTTGATCCACAATTTTCCAGGCCATCTTGTATTTAGAGTAACACAAAAATTACACCTATAAGCACATAATACAAAAAATAAGCATTGAACAAGGAGTTTATGGATTTGCAGCAATAGATGAGTGATGTGATTCATAACAAAATTGCAAAGCATTTGTCGAGCACTTTTACCGGAGTAGGATTTCAATATAATATGTTTTAAATCTTCATTTCATGTATAAAAAAGGATATGTATATTTACTTATGGATTAATGCATAGGGGTTTCATTTTATGGATAATATATACCTTAACACATTGGGGGACAGTGAATGGCTATAATTGTGGTAACAACAAAAAATGCATTGTAATTTACTGTCCTTCAATTTATTAAAATAGACAGATCCTTTTTTTTATTTTATGGATAACAAAACTTATGGATATGGGTATTCAAAACTTATGGATTTTTAGTAGGGGTTTCATTTTATGGTTAATAATACATACCTTTAAAAAGACATAGGTAGATGTTTATTATTAAAACATGAAAAAATTATTAATAAATGGAACTTTATACAGGCTGGTCTGTTCTTACCAATATAGTCAGAACCAGAACACCTCTGTATTTCAATGTAACCATCAGCCCCCCTAGCACAGCGCTCCAAGAAATAAGTGACAAGACATATAACCTGCTGCGATTTGTTGAAACTAGCTGAGTCGCACGAAGCGTGACATAGCAGCCAATCAG
>SJJU01006292.1:0-26406 GCA_012932125.1 Conopomorpha cramerella | reverse complement strand
AATGTCCAGCGTTGACTTGACTACTTCTGGTGAAACAGTTTTTCAGTGCTAAATCGCTCAGTTGGTTCTTGCCAACACAGGTGCGGCATTGTTTGTTATCAGTTTACAAAACGTTTAAGTCTTAATTTTAAATCGAAAAACAATTACAGACGTAGTCATACATTTGACCGGAGACACATAAAAATTACACGTTTGTTCATCAAAGGAATAACGCAAAAATGCTATTTTACAAGACTCTACTGGGTATCTACTAATTGATTAATCTGGGTTAAAGTCCACCATGCCCATCAAGTTCGGGAGTCCGATGTTGTCAGAAGATGAATATCATTAAATAATAGGTAATTACTAGATTTGAATCAAGCCAACCAAAAGAAAAGCTGAATAAAAATAAAATTAGTTGTTCAAAGTTAACGTAGAAGTGCCTGCCTAAATAACGTCAATTTCAGCTTATGCCTACTTCAATTTTAAAACACACATTTTACTTATCATCACGTCTGTATTTTACATATCTATTATAATATCTCACGTTACATCAGATATCGCGTCGATATGTACAATTTCAAAGTAATAAAGGGAATTTGCCTTTATGTATGTTAACCTGTGACTTCGTCCACACCTTCAAACGTTGCTTTTCACTCAAAGTCAATAACTTGTTGGTCACAAATGTTTGGTGTCGTGTCATCATACACCTCAGCCATATCTGATACCATAATATTAATAATATCCCTCACACAAATGACGGTATATCATAGCTGTGGTCATTCCGAACGATCCATAAAACCCATAAAATTGTTATATTCAACAGGGTAAACAAACGAAAATGACATCAGCCTCGCATTCCAGCCGCCCGTTAATCCGAAGACGACCGAAGTGGGCCGTAAATTAAAATTTATTTCATTTTTAATGAGTGTCTCAAATGGTGTTTTGATTGCTGTGGACTGGAGGCGTCGACAAGTCGACACGTCGTCGATAACGCCGCATTAAACGCTACACAAAAACGCGCGTTTTACGACCATAGCTCGGGCGGCTCATGCGCTGCGGACGCCGCGCCGGCCGACCGACGCCGACGGAAATCTGAAAGGAATGACGTGCAGCATCCACAGGTAACAAAACCACATAGTATTAGCTAAATAACAACCCCAGACTTGACAACAACGATTGCGCCAATGCGAATGCGAGGTCCTGTTAAGAATTTTCTAGCTTAAACGAACCTGAAATGAATATGGGTGCCAACATGATTGCAGATGTATTCTAAACAAATATTTACAATAATACACACATTGCCTTCATCCCATGTTAAGTAGCTAAAGAACTTGCTATGGAAAACAGACAACTAAATACACTTACTTTTAAACAGTTTAAACACATACCTACTCTAAATAAATAAAACACCCAACAAGTACCTAAAATCTCATCATCTAAGTACTCTACGAAATAGAGACCGACATGCTGTCCACCCCGTCATTGGAGTCATCATCATCAGCACATACTTGTGCACTGCTTGGCACAGACCTCTCTCCTCTCTGCCAGCCATCTTGCGCATATCAACAGTCCACTTTGCCTGAGAGCGTTGAGAACTCGTTTGCCCCAACGGTCATCAGTTCTACGGCTAATAAGGCTTGGTTCTCTGTCGGATCACTTCGAGTAACGCCGAGCAAAGCCCATTCTAGAGCACACTGTGCAACTTTGAGCTTGTGGGCCAGCCGTGCCGTCAGTGTCCACGTCTCAGTCAATGGAATAGATCATCGTAATAAGCAACCATTACAAAAGATTTCAAACCTTTGAAAGTCCGTATCGTCTAAAACTGGAAACAAGGCATCAAATAATGAGCTTCAAAATGACACACTGTGGAACTAATCGCGAGCTTGCGCCAAAACATAAACGCATTTCAATGCATTGAACCTTTCAAATTTATGATCTACCATTTTAACGATGATGGACCAACACAAATTAACGTTGCATTGTAAAACTAATTCGTCTTCATTCATCGTACTTATTGAAATTGTGAAAAGAATGTTAGTAATAAAGGCATAATGTCAGTTGAACAAAACCCTGAAAATCGCCGTGAAACGACACCACAAAATTACAATGTTGGGAACGTTAGAAAACAACAAGGGTGCTCGTTAATCTTCGAGTCCCACGAGCCACGAGCCCAATAATGAGGTTTTTTTACAGGTATCAAGTGGACTTTTAACTCTCATGGTTTTTACACAATTACTTCGACAATTTTAAAATGTCCATTTGACTGTCGAACGAATCGACCATCAAATACAAAGAAGGTAGGCAAAGAAACTTGGTAAACAAATACCTACAGTTTGCCAAGCGTATTAATCCAAAGTGTGATCCAAATGCATAATATAGGTATGCGGATTTCGTGACGATGATTTCCTATTGGTACCTTAAGAACGTTGCATACCGTAAATAGGTTCCGAAAAACTGCCCATTGGTACACGCCTAGTACATAGGCGTGATTCGGCCCCTCAATTTCCGAATACCCAAGTGACCGTCTTAAAACATCGAATAGAAATGTATGCAAACTTTGAAACTAGCCTTATTGTGTGAAAAGCTTACAATAACAGATATCCAAGAGCGTCTGTGGTCCAGTTGGTCGGACCCTTGACTTGTAACAGACTTGTGTGTGAACCCTATAACGGCGATGGGCTCACCCCCTGTCACGTTGGGTTAAATACGCTTGGTGAACCGTGGGTATTTTCTTTAGCAAGTGCCTCTGCCTACCTCTCTTTGGGATTAAAGGCGTGAAGTGTATTTATTTATTTTTTATTTTTAACAGATATCCAAACGCACAAGACACATGCCTCATTCTCATCACTAAAGCATTATGTCAGAGGTAAGAATGGAACCGGCGAGATGATTTGACCACTAGTACATCTCGGTCGGCCGTACACCATTTCCAAGTTCGGCAGATACTATTTTTCGCCGAGTTTCAGCTTCGCAATAGAACATATTTAATATAAAACGGTAAATGAATGCAACAGTCTTGTCGTCTATCTTTGTTAATAACAAAATGTAGGTACGTACATACACATTAAAGATCGAAGTAAAGTAACGAACTCCTAAAGCGACGTTTTGTCATAACACACAATTTTAGAGAATGTCATAAATCATATAAGAGAGAAATAATCGAATTTTATTCGCTATACCACAATACCTTTGCATTTAATTGAGCGTGTAAGCGATGATGGGGTAGGTGTGTGTACAAAACAAACAAACAAACATACACTGACAAAAGATAGGGGCTGAACGCTGCCGTGGCCATATGTTAACATTATTTGATACAAGTAAATAATACCCGGTGATTTATCCTGGCGTGCCCTCTTCTATGATACTTTCTCAACTAATTCAGAGTCAAAAATAGGTAACTATTATGTTACACAGTGGATATTTTTGCAGAAAGTTTAAATATTGTTTATACAGTTTTGTTCCTAGAAACTTACCTACTTTTGTGTGAGGACTGAAGGAATTTAGCTTGTGCAAGTATTAAGCGATTTTTTGACGTTAGTGACGAATATAATTACCAAACAAATTCAAGACGTACAAATCATTGTTATAGTCCAGTGGATACACATGTCGAGATATACCAACTTCTATCCGAATACAATAAATAATAACTAGAGAGTTCATCATCATCATCAGCCCATACTTGTCCACTGCTGGACATAGGCCTCTCCAAATGCACGCCACTGTGATCTATTTTCGGCTTCTCGCATCCAGCTTCTGCCAGGCATATTGCGTATATCATCAGTCCACCTTGCCTGAGAGCGTCCTCCACTCCGTTTGTCGAGACGCGGTCTCCACTCGTGAACTCGTTTGCCCCAAGGGTCATCGGTTCTACGGCTACTAGAGAGTAGCGAGTTAATGATAGCTAAAACGCACATTAAAGCATTTTCCGAATGACATACCTGTAGGTATGCAGCGGTTAGAATATGTTCACATACCTAGGAAATAAGTGGAAAACTATGTACGCTTTCAATTGTTTTTAATATTTGTACTAGGTGTCACAAATCGAAGAAAGTTCAGCTTACTTTCGTATATCGTCACGAATACAGCATTTTAGCAATACAATTGTATTTGTATCTAAACTCGTATCATGATCGCTGTCTATTGCTGGCACTGACTTACAAACAGGTTGACAGTCTGTCAGAGCGTTATACATCAACCAGCAATAGACGAACATTTTACCACTATAGCTACTGTGAAAAACAATTGAAACAATTGACACCAGATAATAATTACCTAATCCAGGCCGCAGGCGCAGTTTGCACCGACCCATAGCATCACCAGCGCCAGGCACGAGTGGCCCGACACCCAGTCTGACGGCCATTGTCACTCGGTGACACGTTGACAGTGAGTGACACGTTCGGCGACTTCTGCCCGCGCGTGAAATCGTCAACACGGACACCGTAGCGTATCACGTTTCACCCGAGCCGAGCGAGCGGTGCCACAGAATTCACAGCACAATGTAACGACAAATTAAATAATGGTGTAAAAAAAATATATTATTCGGTCGGAGGCGACAACGGCAGCTGGTTGTTTGTTTATAATTCAATGGTACGCCATTCTCAATGATATCCGGTATTGATACAAGTCTAACCGAATGTGTACTCTGTATTGTATGGAATTCAAATGTTTCCTTCCCTTTACATACGTTGCAAAATCGGAAAAGAATGATGATGAGGTTTCTCATGAAAGTTTGTTTTGTTGACAGATCTGTCGGTTAGCAGATATTATTATTAATAACTTTTATGAAAAAATAACAGACTTCAACAAGTAAAGTTCGATAGTTTCGTGGTGTTATAAATGGGATGAATCATCCAAATCGGTCCACCCAGTCAAAAATGTTGAAGTAACAAACATAAAAAATAAGAGAAAATACCTACACTTCACGCGCATAGCGGGGTAGGCAGAGGCACCTGCTAAGCAAATTCTCACAGTTAACCAAGCGTATTTAACCCAACGTGACGTGAGTTAAATACGGTTGGTTAACATCCCCGTTATAGGGTTTACACACCTCGTATTGTGCAGGTCATCACGATGTTGTCCTTCACTGTATCAGCGTTGCGTTGCATACATAGGATTTGAAAAAGAGTCACATTGGCACACGTCCATTGGCCGGTCTCAAACTCGCGATTGCAAGTCAAGTATCCGACCAACCGAACCACAGACGCAAAATAATATTAAATTAAAAAACGAATACCGACGAATTGAGAACCTCCTCCCTTTTTTTGAAGTCGGTTAAAAACAGTTACCTATGTGCTTTATCTGATTAGATGTAGCCAAACGTCTAGTTATGTCTATAATACCTTGAGAATATAGATTGTAGAAAGTATTTATCGATCGAGAGAATAAGAAACAATTAATTGTGTTGTATTGTTATTGTATAGATCTGCTTACGGGTGATGGATAACTGTTCCGTGAGTCGCAAACATTTACAGTAAATTCACACATATCTTTTTATCACAAACAGTTAGGTATTTTTACTCTATGGATATCACTTCTACTTTTTCGTATTTAAATGTTAATGTTAACTAAGAAAGATCGAGAGAGACATTGACTTGAGATGTCAAGCAAGACAAGACAAATGAACTTACAAACTTGTAAGACTGAATTTTGTTGCTCTACGTAATACTCGTAATATATACCTAATGATTAATGTCCTGCAGTGGCCAAGTATGGGCTGATGATGATGATGGTGATGATTAAAGTAGAAATAACCTCATAGTTTCTCACGACAAAGGATGTTGGAATACCGCCCAAGATCACATGGCGTGGAAGAAGGGGAGAGAGGCCTTTGCTCTGCAGTGGGAAAATAGTGGTTCAGAATAATAATAATAATAACCTCATAGTTGCCTTTGGCCCGCTAGACCCTAGAGTCCTAGTTACTTTGAAATACTTTTTTTTCATCATCATCAGCCCCATCAACCAACATCCACTGCTGGACGAGGGCCTCCCCCAATGATTTCCATGATCATTTGTTGGGAAATGCCAATAATAGCTACGCTTGGCAGCCGGGATGGTGATCGCAGTGGTGTTATGGTTTAACTCCCAAAGAGCGCTGTTGCCCGTCCTCTGGACAGTTCCCGCAGCCTCCTCTTATATGACGTATACGACGGGAAAAGTTGGGTTAGGGTGGTGACACATGTATTCTAGTCACCGTCACCACACGGCTAACGGTGACTTTACTACCTGCTTTCTGGCCCTATGAGATCTTCAAAAATTGATGATTTTGATGACTACATACATATAATACACATTTTTTTTCTGTCTTATATCTGTTTAATTGTATTAATGGTAATTTATTTATTGAACAATATTAAGATAAACATTGAAACAGAATGCTATTCGCCACAAGCTTCGTCAATATGCTTAAAATCCGTGCTGGGTACAATTAAATATCCGCGCAAGCTTCGTCAACGCGAGATAACACATAAAATATAAAAGTAGGTAGGAAGGCTCAAACAATGAAAATCTCCAAGTAATCCCTACCCGAGTCCTGTGGTAGAGAACCCAGGACGCTAGTGGCATTCCCACACTATATGGCTTATCCTATGACCTAGGTATAAGCCAGCTCGAAGGTCCCCAGAAACACAAGTCACAATAATAATATCAGGGGCGGTACGTCCATAGAAGCAAATAAGCTCTGCATACCCTGGCAAATTGACTAAAACAATTAGCGTAGTTAGGTATCTATAACACATTTAGTCGTCACGTAGGGACTGTAAATTAGGCAATTTATCAATAACAGACTTTCGGTTATTTAAAATGCGTATCGAAAACACAAATTCGCTCTAGACCAATCAAAACACTAATCTCTCATTAATCTATTCTTCCGCGTGTCAACGAAAACAAATTCGTGCAATGTTGCTTCATCGTTCCATCGATAGGTAACACAAATTTCGCCTCAACCAATCAAAACATAGTATTTAGCGCATCAACGAAAACAAATTCATGGGACGTTGCCGCTTCGTTGCATCGTCTAGCCCGGGGCCCGGGGAAGCTGCTAGACCTCAAGCTTCCTATTTTTTCTCTTTCTCTGTATACATCCCTTTCACCTCGGTCTATTAGCGCGGAGCGTTACTATGAAAAATATGGAGTAACTTACGCCACAGCGTAAGCGCAGCTTCTTCCGCGTTTTTTCATACATTATTGGAATAATAAGGGCTAGAATGCTATGACAGTGCGTAAATATGTGCGACAGAGAATGAGTGTGTGTGAGCGAGCGAGAGAGGTGCCGGCCATGTTGACATATTGCAAGTATTGTTTGTTTACAATGGAGTATGCATTGTTTTAGGTTATATACGATACGTTCATTCGCGCTTTTATTTTATAGAATAATTAAATTAGACAAAAATGGAGACTAAGGTGTGAAAGTGATGTGTGTAAAAGTGTTTGTTTACAAATGTGGGTCGATTCTCTGAACTAAATATGAGTGAAAAGTGCAGTGTCGCGAACGAATTTCGCCGGGATTGTTTTTATTTGAACTTGGAGCAAACACAAGGTATTATGAGGCAGTTTCTTGTTTTTGTAGTGTATTTACTTAGTTAGGCAGAATAAGGTATTATTTGGCTTTGGGAAGAGGAAGGCATCCACATTCCACAACGATCTGTTCAGTTCTGTTTCTGGCATACAGCGCCTGAATCAGCTGCTTAGCAAAATTTTGGGACGTAACGTACCTAATTAGATATTAATTTTGCTAAATTAGTGATTGATGTTGTGATCTTCTATTGAAATATTTTGTAGTCTGGCACAAAATTGGTACGTACTTAATGTTATTTTAGTGTCGTATGTACCTACTCATAGGAGACAGCTTACCCTGATGAAAATTTCACGGCCCGCCACTGAATAATATATATAGTATAATAAATACACATTATATTATACATGAGCAAGGATCGAGAGAGAATTCCACTTGTTGACAGTGACTTCGAATTCAGACTCAACTCTTTGTGTAATCGACATCTCACTTTTTTGAGTAAATTAAGAATAAACATAATTAGAAAATATTAATCGAACCAAGTGAAATTTCGATGAAATTCGCATATAATCAGTTAAGGACCGCAATAGGCTATTTTTTAATTATACGGGCACAGCCAGCCGACCGTAAGAATGCCATCATCAAAATAATTTCACAATTCGGCACAGACTGACAAAACCTCGGCCTCGACGCTCATATTATACACAAAGTAACTCCGCATGTCGCGAGTCGTAAACTGTGCACAATATTTTCACAATAAACACTGGGCAAAGGACATGATTTTGCAAAGTGACAATGAAGAGGAGACACGACACCCGCAGAGCTCCCTGCGGCGACACATTCACACTGCGTCGCCCGCTGACAGTTCGCCTATTCAAGCCTAAATATCCTTTAAAATATCCCTAATAGACCCAAAGCCTTTTATTTATGACCACACGAAATATACCTACGAGCATGCAACTACTTCCTGAACAATTTTATGAAAAAATAAATGCTTTAGGGATTAACTATCTGATATCTCTGTTTTGAGTTTTAAATAATTACTTACGATGGAAACATACCAAAGGTTATATCCGAGAATTACCTTCATACCTGTTGTTCAAATGCAAAACGCTACGTACGTAGTAAGTTAAGTGACAAACAAACATTCCCCAATTCAAATAAAGAAGCTTCACAGCAGTATCGGCATGACGAACAGGCTTAACCATATGATAGCCGCGCCATCTCGAGCCCGTAAATCAGTTGAGGCATTCCAATTTGAAACAAAACCAATTCCTAAAGCTATTCCGCACACGATTGCAATATAAATCGGTGTACGTTCCCCGTAATCCTACTAAGTCACACAATTATTATTGTAGTCCATCCCTTGGAAGTAAGGGGGACCCGCCCCACGAGTTAGCTGTCCCGAGGGCTCCGGGGACAGCCACTAATCCGGCGGGGAAGTGGCTAAATATCTTGTGTAAATAAACATCGGGTTGTTCTTTTGTAACAGATCCGGCTGTTGCAAATCGGATTACGTGGCCCAACACTGACGTTCTGTTATTGACGTGCAACAAAAGAAAGAAACGAGCGCAGCCTTTTCACGGTGTGATTTGTACAAGTTTGTTTTGATTGTGCTCGGTGCCATAAATCTTAGATGTAACAAGAGGTTGGTTAGCTTCAAGTGTGGTGGCAGAAATGGGCAGTTATCTAATAATATCTAATAAGTCGGAAAATAAAGTCTTGCTAATAAGACATTTTAGTACCTAACGTAAAAAATACCTCCTCCTGCTTTTATAAGAAACATAATTTTTTTTCTTCTGTTGCGCGCTTTTCCATACTCGTAGTTGCCTTTGTTCTTGTGGTTCGCGAAGAAAGTCTTTTATTTTGAAGCATGCGCGATGTATCTTGTTACAAGTACATGTAATCAGGGTTAAAAGTTCTACTGAAACTGAAAAATAAAAGATAAAAAACTTCTGTACCCTTCTGTTCTTACAACGATGCCATTCTAAAACTAGCAAGAGTTGCATCTACAAGTGAGCTTTAATCAGCTCGTGTATGTATGATTAAAATAAAAGGCAATACCTACCCTATGTACCTATTTAGAATGGGTATATAATATATATTACCCTGGTAAGTACATTAATCCATAAAACCCTGGATTGTACATTTAAGAACTATTACGTACAGAAGAATGTAGTATACTATAGTCTGACTTTAGTCAACAGCTCAGAACGAATGTGACATCAAAAGGATTCTCGGGAGAACTAGAACTAGGTAGAATTTAGAACTTAGTTACCCATAAATCGAGGTTCCAGCAGATACACGACAATAATGTATTTCTGTGTTCGGTGCCTCTATAATGAGACCAACATGTTCCCTGTATTTTCAACCATTTATGTCAGTTTTGCAGGCAACAGGAATTCCAATTGACTGAAAAATATCGCCCTTAAATCGAGACAAATGTTACTTGGGGAGAGATTTGCTTGGGGATAGTCTCAGAATATGTACCACAGATTTAAAAGTCACAATCTTTGAAATTATTTTCCTGTAACAAGTCTCATGCAGGACACGCTATATGAATCTAACTGAAGATCAATTTGAAGTATTCAAATTGCGGCTAATGGTGATATTCGGCAGCGGCCGGCGCGGTTCGTCAAAGGCTGCGCCTGCGCCTGCTCTGTTATTATCTCAACACCATCGACCACTAACAGACACCTTCCTTTTTTACCAGACGCCTTCCATCCCGCTCCAGCGCCCACAGACGACAGAGAGGCCAGCTCATTTAAGTCGAGGGCGTTCCTTCGACGATTTATCATTTAGCGTTGCCTACAGACATTATTTGAAACGCATTAAAATCGCGCTGCAGAAATTCGCCGGCGCATCGAGCTCACTCCATCTCACGCGCGTAATTCATCCTCCGAACCACATCCGGCGGCCATTACCGTAATTATGAATTCATTGATGATTGCTATCGTCGGCGGTATGTCCGAACAGATAACGTGATGTTAGATAGTAATCCTTGTACCTATTACTAGCAATGTTGCAATAATTATGTATTAATAGAAATAGAAAATGTCACAAAAAAATTAAAAATTCCAGTGATGACAACTCTGTATGTAGAGATACCTATCTTGTAGTGCGCTTAAATGATGGCACCTAATTTGAGAGCCAACTTAGTCTTGTGAAGCTTACTGCTCCATATCACAAAAGAAGCATAAAAAAACCAAACTTTTAACTCCAAAATATCATTGTAATACCTACTTAGTTCTCATTAACCACCACTAAATCCTGGTGATTTGCAAGTTGATCCGCAAGCACTTGCCGAAGATCGCAATGGACTTCACGTTATGTTTTCCAGAAAAAAGAAACTGTACCTACATAAGCTATCGCGAAAAGTGTTTCCAGCAGAAACCGAAGTCCTTGTACCCCTCGACCTCTTATGCCCTGAGGAAGCTGTCACGCGTGCATCGCCTGATGAGGACCGTAGCTGTCACGTCAAGCTCTTCATCACCAACGTAACCTGGCCCTCCTAGCTTTAAGTAATATAGGAAGTCGGAGCTTAGTTAGTATACAGAGCATCTTGTCCACAGCTCCACGTATTGGCAGACAGCGGCGCCTTGTAATTTGAGCCTCAGCCGTTATTATTTACGTGAGAATAACTCCCCGGGCCTGCGGAACGAATCGAAGATTGCGCGAAGAAATATATACGCCGATGGATCCTTCGCCGTGCCACGGCTGAAAGAATTGTGAAGTTATAGCTTTTGCTTCTAATTAGTTGGAAAAAAAGTTTTACCGCCTACCTACATTCTCTTAGTTTTCAAACATTTGAAGGAACTAAGTAAGTAGATGCTGCTATTTCATGTTTTGAAACGTGTAATAATAGAAAAACAGAAAACTTTGTTTAATTTTACATATAAAAATTTAATTGTTAGTAATTTCTCCTCACAACGATTGAACGAAAAGGCCTTTACGTAGGTACCGAAAAATAGAGTGCTAGGCATCTAGGAACGAAAAATCTTTCTGAACCTCAATAGAACGGTATGTGTGGCGCCATCTGTTTTAGTAGCGGTGAACTAACTCATCACGTACTGCCAGAAAACGGGAACCGGGAAGAGAGGGCGCTACGAAGCGTGTATGAATGGCCTATTGAATAGTAATTAAAGTTTTGTATTATTTCGTACGGATAAAGTAGCGAATAATTTTATAATTACCAACATAACTAAATTAAGAAGTAACTGACATATATATAAAATCATGTTAATTTCTCATCAAATAAAAACTCAACTTTCTACATAATACAGTCACTACCGTCACACAATACAATAACACACTCACCGATGTAAGTGAGTAATTTAAACGAAAAACAGTGGTGTTATTAAAATTATTTTCCTTGGAAAGTGGCCTGGCGGTCGTCAAGTGTCTGCGGAGCCCCCGCTGCGGGGCGAGGCCCTAAACACACACAGACAGCGGGGCGCCGACCCTGCCACTAATAACCACGTCGACTACTTATGCGTCTCTCCATCACACACAACTTCTCATGTTTTTTTTTACACACGAACAGCACAGCGCCTGCCAACCGAACCAGAAAAACGACCGGTTGATGATTGTAATACATCAAACTCATTGTCTCTTGGCAGATCTGTGGTGTAGAATAATGTTCGTTATAAAGGTATGCCATGGTTATTAATAGTCGTTGTTGAGAATCCTTTAGTTAGGTAGTTCGTTCGTTTGTGAATAAAATAGTTGTTTTTGTGTTTCAATTGAAGATTATGCTTTATTTTTAATTTGCGCTTTCTCCTATTGTTAGTGTCATGTAGAGGTATGCTTCTGGTTGCCTGTAAAGGCAACCTTAATACCTACTACCTATCGATTACGGAAAAAAGTTTAGATAGTAGTAGGTATGGTAGGACGTACACAGGGTAGAGACTCCCAGAGCTCCAGTCTATTCTGTGGATGTTATATTATTAGATACTAAAATGTGTGTGTTTAAAGCTGTGTGTGTGTTGCTATTATTTATAAAACTACCTAGGAAACCCACCTTGTAGGTGGTAATTATGAGCTTATCTCCTTCCGCTCTTTACAAAACATTTGAGCACATCTCGCTGTTTACCGGTCACTATAGGCTACGAATGGTTGCCATGGAAAATATTGCCTTGTTTGCAAATCGATTTCTGATTGTCAATAAAGTGTTGACGAAAAACTTGATTCTTCTCTAAAATATAAAATGGTATTTATCACAGTTGAAATCGTACGAAAGAAAGCTGAACATCATGACCGAGAACTGGCACCTCTTGAAGAAATATCCCTCCACCAAGAAAATATAGAGAAAATCGAGTATATTCAAGATTGGTGCCCGAAACTTAAAATATTATTGATGCAAAGTAATCTCATTGCAAAGATAGAAAACTTGAATAAACTAAAGCACTTGCAGTATCTGAATCTAGCTTTGAATAATATTGAAATTATAGAAAACTTGGAAAGATGTGAATCTTTAGAGAAGCTGGACCTCACGCTTAATTTTATAGGTGAAATTGTAAGTCTTGAGAGCTTAGTGAATAATTACAATTTACAAAATTTATATTTAACTGGAAATCCGTGCACAGATTACGATAATTATCGTAACTTCGTGATCGGTACTCTACCACAACTCCAATATCTTGACGGCGTAGAAATAGAAAGATCTGAACGAATCAAAGCTTTGCAAAGTCTCCCATTCTTCAGATCAGAAATACTTTTTGAACAAGAAAATTATAGATGCCAACGTAGGAAACAAAAAACGCGCCTCACTAGAGATATTGAAAATAAATGGGAACATGAATACAAAACTTAGATGAAGATGAACGAAACAAAAGATTTTATGCAGAAAAATGTGAACACGCTCCCGAAGTTCGATACGAAATCGAAAAAATGAGACAACTTAAACTAAAGAGTTACGAAACTCCTGAAAAGAAGGAAGATAAACGAGTTTACAAATTCTTTGCTCCAGATGGCCGTCCGTTTAATATCAATCAAGCGAAGGTTCCTTTTAAATTCGTTGATACAGAACCTGATAAATACATTTTGGACATATCAGTATACAAACATCTCGATACAAGTCTTGTAGACGTCGACGTGCAACCGAATTACGTCAGAGTTATGATAAAGGAGAAGATATTCCAGCTGCATCTACCTGAAGAGGTGGACACGACTAATTCTAATGCACAGAGGTCCCAAACATCAGGACATTTAATTATAACAATGCCCAAATTGAACGTAGAGGTGAAGAAATCTATTAACCTTGAATATTACAATAAATCAGAGGACACTGAAGAGAAATCAAATGATTGCCCATATAAACATGGACAAACGAAAAGGGAATATTTAGAAATAGGGCCGGAGACTAAAGAAGTTCTTGATTTTACTAGAATGACTACTTTTGGGAGAACCCCGCGCTACATCGACCCGAGAATGAAGTTAGAAGGAAAGAAACCTTCTGCGGACTTTATTGACAACCCTGATGTTCCTGATTTAATCTAATGAATGAATCCTTGTGTGTGTTTAATGTGTTTTTGCTTCTCTTCGGTTAAAGTTAAACGTAATTTACGTACCAACCTGTAGATACATACACATACTTTAAATGTTACCTACGTTACAAAATAATAAATCCCGAAGATTAAAACAAGTATTTTTATTATCCAGTAGCAAGAAATCGCAGAATTTAGAGTAAGTATTGTGTAAAATAGGTTCTTGCTTGTTAAAGTCATGTGAGTTCCATTTTTTTGTATGAAAAACTGCAGCTACTAGGATGAAATCATGGTTCTGGTTGTACATTTAACGTCAAATGTGCATTATTTGACGTTGAATGTACATATAATAATGTATACGAGTATTTTTATGAAAATGAGTATATGCGCCTGATAATAAAGAACACGCAACTTGAATGAGTTTTTAAATGATTATGCCCCTTACAACCCTAAGGCGCTAAAAAACTATCTTACCTATACAAAGGCTATTCACGTCACAGTTAATGATTATTTGATACGGAAATGCATCGTTTCAAAAAAAAGTTGTTAAGATACAAACGAAGTCAGCTAAGTTTTCAAAACATCAGAAAAATCTTACAAGGAACGGGACAAAAACAACAACACAATGTTACGAAATAATTCATTATATTGTACTAAAATTACAGAATTACTTACATAATATTATTAGTAATACTACCTATATAATGAACTTAACAAATTGTATGATATTCAATCAGATCATTATTTTTTGCTATTCACCGCTAGATGGCGCAATGACATCTAAGTGAAAAGCATGCCTACATTGGGCATTATTCGGAAATAGGTTTCTGCTGCACTTGGAAGACTTTTTAGTGATATTACCTCAAATACATAATTTACAAAAGTCAATATATTATTATTTTTACTTATTATACGGCAATATTAAAATGGCACCTAAAAATTGTTCTTATAATTACTTCTTGCTTTAATACTGACGTAATGTCAAGTTATCCGACACGATTCACACATTATGCCAGTTATGATAATGTCACAGGGATATTTTGATGGATAGTGCATCCACCATCAATACATAGTACCTATAAAATAAAGTCACCTCCCGTTGTATTGTAGGTTTCTAAAAATCAGCACTCACACGTACACATATCCTTAAAACGCCCTTCATAGTATGCTTATGGAGAAATTACCGTAAATAAACACGACGCTTTCAAAAACCAATCACAAAACTCGAACACAAGACTCAAAACAATCTTTAATAAGTATATTACAGGAATCCCTCCAAAAGCATACTTGTTTACAAAAACGACGACGACACGTCTCTTCACTGACGAACTGAGTTCTTAAGTAAAGCCTTAAGAATTGAATGGCTAAACCACAGTGGTTTTACGTAATATATTATAATCGGTCGTTAATGGTCCGTTTATTTTGTGCCATTCACAAAATAAACGGACCATTAACAGACATACATTTTCCAGAAACCCACTAAATAACGTGAGTTTGTTTATATTTCAGAACTTACGTACCTACAACAAACCCCAAGCTCTCTCTCTATCTAAGTCCGTATTCTGAAAAAAATATCAGTAAGTAGTAGAAGCCGAAAACAGATCACGGTGGCGTGCAATTGGAGAGGCCTATGTCCAGCAGTGGACGAATATGGGCTGATGATGAATATGTAGGTACAGCATTATCAGTTTACGTCCTATACACAAACATGGTTAGAGAGAGAAACGCTGCTTGAGGGTTATTTCAGAACAGGGGTTTTAAATCACATTGCTCTCATTGTTATCGGAAATTAGTCCTGTGAGGATGGTAGTTCCTGGCACGGAAGCTGTGAAGGTGTAAAAGCCGCTGACGGCCGGGATCTCTTTGGAGGAGAATTTGGCCGAGATCTGGTGGCGACCGGCCCAAGGTGGGGTGAGCTGGAACTCCGCTGATGCCTCGGCACCGGGGGGCACGCTCTGTGAAATATTTTGGTATTATTAGGAAAAATATTTCCTATGCATGCAATATTACGAGTGAGTATTGAGTATTATACTTTGTTGCTATAATGTAAATAATATATTTTGCGTTACGTTTACAATCTCAAACATTTAAAAACGTTAACGATTTAGTGCATCACTCCCCAAAAGCGGATGCTAGAGTGGACTGATGTCCACCCTTTGTTTTTACACAAATAAATAAACCGTAAAATCGTCGACACTTTACATACCTTTTTCAGTTTAATAGTCAATTGTTTGTCCAGTCCAGGCCCTTGGATGTAGAAGGTGCCGTCTCTAAGGTCTATAGGCAGAGGGTTCTCAACCTTTGCAGTGACTGTCAACTCTTGACGGGACACCGCGTCACCAGATGTGCTGATCTGTATCTTGGGATAGCGCACCCTGAAGTCGTCCTGTGCCATGTAGTCGAAATCTGTGTCCACTATCGTTGCTATGCATGTGACGTTGAAGGATGCCTGGAATGTAAATGTTTTCATTGGTGAACAAAACAAAACAATATACATAATATGTGTAATGCTCTGGGTACAAAGCTACAAAGATCTTTTGGCGCGTGAATTTCTCAATAACCACACTGTATTTCTGATGTTTTTACTTTTGTGTTCGCAACGCACCCACCAATTATGACTAAACAATGACAGTAATGGTGAACTGGTTACCTACAGACATAGACCTAAAGTACTATATAGAGATCGTACAGACAGAAACTGAAATCTAATAAAGGTAGACGATTGATATACTCGTATATTCAAACTCTAACCGTCCTTATTAATTTTTTTCCCGTCTTTAAGCATTTTAGTAGAAAAATAGTCGGCTAACTCTAGAGACATCTTCTAGCTAACCGCAAGAACATTATTACTATTCGGTAGATACAGGACGTGACTCAGACCAACTGCCATCGGCCCATCTAATAGCTCATGAACTATTTTGCTTACGCTTTATAATCTAAGCTCCTCACCTGATCCACAAGCTTCTTGAAGTAGTCATCGAACTTGACGAGTAAGGAGACGACATCCTTCTTCTCCGGGTCGAGTTCGAGCGCGAAGTCTCGCCGCGCGACGTCTCGTCCCGGCGCGCCCGTGTACGTCACGCTGTCCACGCGCAGCGCGCCGCGCACCGCGTGCTGCGACACGCTTGACGCGTTCCTTATGTGCAGCACCTGACGGATTCATTACAACAAATACTTAAATAGACTTCGAACTCAGGTCGTCAGGTGTAAAGAAAACCTAGTGAGGTAGGGTTATTTATCCGAGGATCTAATCCATGGATCACCTGCTCGTCTGCCCCTCGTGCCCCGACACCAGCACGCTGCAGGACCTGTACGAGGCCACAGATAACGCTGTGCGTGTGGTTGAATACTGGTCACAGAACATATGAGAACCATACTACTGTCGACTCGAAAAGAAGAAGAAGACAACCAATCACATAAAATAGAATATTCTCCATCATCTCGGTCTTTAGTTTCGGTCTCGGACTTCAGGGGGGAAAAATGCCTGTGGTTCAATTATCTTACTAATATTATAAATGGGAAAGTGAGTTTGTATGTTTGTTTATTCCGCTTTCACGCCGTAACTACTGAACCGATTGCTTTGAAATTTGCAGACGTATAGTTAGAAGTCCGGTTTAAATAATAGGGTAAGGCTTATCCCGGAAAAAATTGATATTTCCGAGGGAAAACAAAAATATTCCTTTATACCGCAATATACCCGAAGTCCACGGGGGCGAAGCCGCGGGCGGAAAGCTAGTTAAATATAAAACTTAAGATGCATAAAATCCATTGCCCGTGGCCAGGATATTTACTCATTTACGCGTCCAAAGAGCCTGATGGAATTGTATTTGATATAGCCTGTGAGATGCAACTGTCTTGACAAAATATGATTAGGAAAATTAAGACTTGCTATGTACTTATGGTACCTATTGTATACTAGTTTAGCTGGTTGACTAGTAACTAGCGTATCGTAGCATACGTGTGTAGTTAAAGAATAATATAGTTAACTTACAACATTGAAATCTTGACCAATCATGATGTCGTCTCTCAACTCCAGGTCAAACTGGACGTCGTTGAACACTTCATTGAGATAGTATCTGGCGAAGATACTCTGCGACTTCCGCAACGCCTTCTCCATGGTGGAGCGCTCTTCTTGCGTCCTTTCCGGGTATTTATAGATGTATGTGATGTCCTGACAAAATGAGGTTTTGATAAGGTAAGTGCTCATAGTAATTTGAGGAACTCGTCTAGAAATAAACGTCAGATGTTTTTTCGTGGAAAGAATTTTCATAAGAATCGCCAGATGAAAGTATGTAAATTTAAACAAGAGCAGTATTTAGTAGCAGGTTAGGGAAGTCAAAAAAAAATCATATGTATGCATTGATTGCAATGCAGCGCATATATGTATTTTTTTCTTCTTATTTCTATACATTCTTTAGTTTAATAACTATGTGGGATCCAAGACAGAAGGCTAGGCCCCCCCGGGATCTAGCCCAGTCGTCACTGATTGAGCTCTTGTCTATTCTGGATGCCGCTGGAGAGCCTGGCTCTAACAGGAATCACAGTGGTGGGAAAGTGGGTGGGAATATCCCGGAAAAAGAGCAGTATTTAACTAAATTGAACTTCTTTTAAACGAAAACTATGTCAGATTTGTGAGTATATCTCACATCTACATACGATATTCATGATCTAAATATGAATAGTTATTTAGTTTGAATATAATTTAGTGACCCTTAAGCTGTTCACCAGTCAGGGATGCATCCTGCTAATAAGTAGTGTACTTGGAAGTCTTGACAATTTGAAAAATTGCCAGTTTTTTCTGGTTCTTCTGACTTCTTACCGTTTACTTCTGTATTGTCAAACCATACATGACCGAGCTTTGTGATATGCTCCTGTATGTTGAAGCACTTATAAAGATGAAATAAAAATCTTTTTGATTTTTAGTCAGCTTCACTAAAGGCTCATTCAAGATGAGTTTTGCCAGATTCACCATCCAGTCTGAAGATCTGAGATACCAACCTTACGACGATGTGGCGCCAGCCTATAAGCTTCATAACGTGACCTATCCCGTTGGTGACAGTCATTCAAATGTTTACTAGCATTGAATAGTTTTTAATATTTAAAAATGGATCATGAAGCTGTCCGAAAATCCTATTAAAAACTTACCTCTCTTTCCGTTGTTCCAATGGCTTTGGTAGAGATATTCTTTCCGATTGAAACAATGTCGCGTTTGATTAGTTTCAGCGGCTCTACTTCACCAGAATACTTCCACATGATCTGAAAACAAACGAAACGATTCCAGAGTGAACTAAGATTACATATTTGAGCCCATCGGTCGAATTGGCCACAAATGTTTTGTTTTTCTGGTCAACACGCACCACAATGAACTATGTAAGGCCAAGAAAGAATGATAATCAACAACACAAGATATCTAAACTAGAAAGAAAACAATCGACAAAGCACGCCGTTCGAACAATCCCATAAGGGGTTGAAAGGAATTAATTCAAATTCAAATTATTTAAATGCATTCCACAATGCATGTTACAATACATTAATTATTGTCCAGTGTCTCAAAGATGAAGAAGCAGGTCAAATTGACCGCAAAAAAATGTTTGTGGTCTATTCAGCTCACAGGCTAAAACATGTGGGCCAAGTTGACCCTGGAATCAACGAAACGGTTTTGTAAGTTTCTAATATGAATATGTTTAAAAAAAGAATGACGTCCAAGAAACGCTGGTTTGTTATTGTGCCGATTGACACGCGTGCCAATGGGTTCAGATAATGTGTCGACACCCGAGGAGCGAGGAAGTCGGGAAATAGAAACAGAACAGCGGGCAATAGTTGTGCAATTGAGACAAACAGGAGGGAAAGTCTGAATCAATGAAAACCTTTGTTCCAAAACAAAAGCTCAAATTAAGTATAAAATCTCTAAGTTTAAAAGAAACAGATTACTTGGAATAAAGGAAGACTTCTTCAAAGAGTTTTATCACATCATTTCAAAATTGATGCATACAACTTTTGGTCTTCGTTCTCAGGTTTTTATAAAAAAAAAATAGCTGATCTGGCAAACTGTGTAAACCACAGTTAAAAGGAGAGAAATAATAAGAAATCAAAGAGATTGAAAATTCAAAGACATTAAGAGACGGAGTAGGTTTAACACGATAAACAATAGGTATCTACAGATTATACAATCAGTTAAGGCGTTTCGTATTAATATGGCTACTAACACTGTGACACGAGTTGAAAATACAATAGGTATACAAAGATGAAGCTCACCTTGTCAGCATTGACCTGCGCGAAGACATAACCAGAGTCGTATGGGCGCAGCACCTCGCCGGAGCGCACGGCGCGCAGCGCGGCGGGCCCGCACCGGAACATGTCGTCGGAGCGCTCCTGCGGCGTGGCGTCCACCGCCTGCCAGCCGCCGTACTCGTCGCCCAGGTCCGGACGCCCCATCCATACCTGGGGATGTCGAATATACACTGCTAAATTTGGAACCGCATCTTTTGATGGTTGACCCATATTATCACAATACAAGCATAAACAAAGCACCTAGAACAAACCAAGAAAGGGAGAAGTACTACAGACCCCGCACGTGCTGGGTCTGTAGTACTTCTCGCGCTCTGCTCCCCTAGCACAGCGCTCCAAGAAATAAGTGACAAGACATATAACCCGCTGCGATTTGTTGAAACTAGCTGAGTCGCACGAAGCGTGACATAGCAGCCAATCAGAGCGCGTATTTGTTCTATGTCATGTCTTTCTTGAGGCGCGTGCTAGGCCTGATTAGCTGTTATGTCACGCTTCGTGCGACCCAGCTTGTTTCAACAAATCGCAGTGCTTTATACGTTTTCTCGTTTCTTTCTTGGAGCGGTGGGCTGGAGTGGACAGAAATCACTGTATATCCTGTTGGTACCATCCACCACTACGAGAGAATATCATGAAGTCTGATTTGTATCACTAAGTCTGTTTAGTAGTCAGGTTCTAAGTAATATTCCATCAGTACAATGCCGCTGGTGCAGGAATCTAATCAGCGGCGCCTGAATCGTATTCAGCCGCTACTCTCTAACGTAGGTAAGTATCTTAACACAATAGATAGACGAATGGAACAACGACGCAATGTAATCACAATATATTATTCAACAAAATAAAAAAAAGTTTTTCAATGAAAGCTTTTTAATTATTTGCATAACCTTAACCGCATCCTGAGTGTGAAGACATGACAACTTTGGCAAACGTCCAATTATTTCGCGGTAGATCGAAGTTCTTACAACTAACATCCGACGTTTTATTTTTATGAGTCATCATGCGATATAGAAACCATAACGAGTTTAATGTCTATTTTAAGATTTAAGTATTAGATAATTATGCTTTCAGCCAAGGATTTCGCAAATACCAAACCACTCTCATCGAAATATCATCCTTAAACAGGTGACTTGTATATTTCATTCTATCAAGTGGCATTTCGCCAGTACCTTACAAGACAGGATAGTAACATTGCATAGCTAATCAGTGGTTTTAAGAATCTAAGGTGTGCAATGCACATATATATTTAACCTGCACACATTATCATCAGCCACATGACGTCCACTTCAATGATATTTGTGATAATTTGGGGCGGAATGGCCAATAATCGCCACGCTTGGCATGCGGATTGGCGATCGCAGTAGTGTTGTGGTTTAACTCAGGAAAGTTCCCTCGGTCGCCTCTTACGACCCCCACGATGGGAAAAGTTGGGCTGGGGTGGTGGCACATGTATTCCTATCGTGGTCACCACACGGCTACCGATACTAAAATCCAATGGAAGAAATCTAGGTAGTATTTAAACTAAAGGTGATTTCGTATCCATCCACCGAAAAAAAAATTTAAACATTTCACAAACCTCATTCCAAACGTGATAGTTCCATATGGAGTCTCTGATAAACTCCTCGACCTTCTCGCCTTTTGCATCCACGATCAAGTCTATGGTGAGACTACCCTCGCTGTCGTGAGCTGCACTGTACCCCGTCACCGGCCTGCACGGTATACCGAGGGCTCTACATACTGAAAATAGTATAAAAATTATGATGAAATGTAGGCATCACATTAATCAAAGATCGTAAAATAGAAGCAAACATTGAGAGCAGGTTTCAATGACCCTTTACATAGGTACACTGACGTCCGTAGTCCCCAAAAGGGGTTAGGCAGAACCTTAGGGTCACAAGGACACTCCGCCCACATTGAGCATAATGTTAAGTTAATAATGTTAAGAATGTCACAGTTACAAGTTGTTAGCTCATAGCCAGAATAGCTTTAACTTAAGCTCCAGTCCCATAGTCACTGCCTACGACTTGCCAGGAAGAAAGCCTCTTTATTATTATCTGTATATATCATAGTTTTAGACTTTAACACCACCAAATAGTGTATATTATTTAAAACCACCGAAGAAGAGAAATGTTAAGAAAAAGTAGCCAGCCACGTCCGATCCTCCGTGGTCAGTATACAGGTTTCCTCATGACATTATCCTTCAGCGTAAGACCACTAAATAGCGTAAATACGTACTTAAATCTTAATAAATTCCTTAGGTACTTGTCCGGAGTAAAAGTGGAACACTTAGACGGATGAACCCACATTTCACTAAGCTCTTATTTCACCCAACGTGACAGGTGACGGGCCTATCGCGGAGGAATCACATAAACACAAAATAACACAATATATTTTTTACTAAATTAACGACAGCCTTGTAATTTATTACTAATATGTTATTCTGACTCTTGCTTTATTTAGCATTTTTTGTTGCCGATCGTGACATCATTGCTTCCGGTGACCAATATTAGCAATTTTTTTGCACCTGGTAGGTTTGTTCTCATAAATGTTACTGTAAGTCCGAAAGTTCACGTCACTAAACCGTGCGTTCCATTGAAAACGTGCAACTATCCCAAATAATACATTCACATTTGTAAGGAATCCTCCCAATAATTTAAGGGCCCATATTTTGACACCCCATGCAAATGCATAAATCTATGCTCATCTAACTTTTGCCTCAATCTAACCGTCTCTGTGTAAATAACTTTAAAGAAAAAGGAAACGACATCAATAAGTAAAATTTGTCAGATTTGTAGCTATCTCGTAAATGTGACCAAACGGGAAGCACCAGCATTAAAAAAAATAGAATTGGATAAACCAAGGAATTGAGAACCCCAATTCCTTGGTATTAATCAGTTAAAAAGACAAACAACGATCAACTGTCACTTGAGTACCTAATAATTGTAATTTTAGAACACTAGCCATAGTCAACCAACACTGTATGTGATGCAAATGTTCCTGAATGGACGAGGTTTTTAAAATGGTTTTCTTCATGGTACAGCATGTAGGAAGCTTTGAAAGTCAAACGAAATTGAAGAGAGTTACCTGTCGTAAGGGTACCCGCAAACACCCAACACTGAGCGTATTTAACTGGCTTCTTCTTCTTGTAGAACTTCTGAAGGATGTCCATGGACCCGACCCACACGGTAGGTAGAGTTCCGTCGCTAAAGTCTTTGCTCCAGTTACCAACCAACACTCCATCATCATCGTTGGAGTTAATAGCGGCAGATAGTGCACGCACTACCTTCACGGGATCGCCTCTCGCTTTGCCATTAACCTGTTGAAATAAAATAATAAGTAATATGAGCAATCATTAAAAATGGATTCTTGGAAAACCGGTGTGTCCTTTAAGATCTGTTTAATTAATTATTTTTATTTAATTAATTTAATTTAATTTGATTAAATTAATTTATAAATAATCCTCTCTATATTTTCTAACTAAATATTTGGTTTATGATAGGAAAAAGTGCAACACTCACAGAAGAACCATGACATGTTACAAAATGCACTTCTTCTTTTAGCTTCATAATTAGCAGGTAGGACATCCATATAACATCCTATTGATAATCTCTAATGAGGTGGGTGTTTGTTTGGAGAGTATGTTGTTTATTATTCCAGTTTTAGGTTGACAGGGTTTAAAGATCAATAGCACAGTAAGAGTAATGCTTGCATAAATCCCAAGTCAATACGCGGTAAACTCTGGATGTCTATTTCAGTTTCATACATGGCTGATGGAATATGATAATTACTTCATCGGAACCAGTTATTAAGTAAATTAAATGCCTCCCAAACTCTGTTTCCATATCCGGCCGAACGAAAGGACGACAACTCACCTTTCCAACTTTAGAGATCAGATAAACAGCACATTCTAAAACGTCTTTTTCGTAGAGCGCGTAATTCCACGGACACTCTCTGACATTGCTGTACACGCCCTGGTACATCAGTCCTCCCGTTTCTTCCACATACTCCATCCTGTGGCTGTTGCCTGGAACATGGACATACATACATGTATACCCAATATTTTATGTTTTGGGATAATTCTCACAGCGTCACGTGTAATGCCAGGACATTGGATAATCGTGCAAGTTTTCCTGTCACAAGATTTTTACTGCCACGGGGCACTAATACCATAGATCATATTCGAATATGCCATAACGGAAAATTTGGAAATACAAACTGGGTCACCTGACTCCAAAAATAGCTATACACATCAAATCTCATTATGAGATGAGGGATAATGATTACATACCCCTAAGGGTGCAAAGCTTTTTATTCTATGGCAATATCAAAGTTTTAGATTCAATACACCACTGATGTTACTATGCAATATATATTTTATATAGTTACCTGGCATATAAACAGTGTCCTTCAAGCACCACGGGTTGAAGAGCACGTATATAGGTTGAGGGTGAGTGTAACTCAAGGACGTTCCACCAATGAGCTTGGTGTCTACGTCCATCTTCCATGCGGCGACCACGCAGTCCGCACTCGGTGTGACGGCCACCATTAGCCTGGTCCCCATCTGGCCTTCGTACGTGGCGCTCCAGTAGCCGAAGGTCTCAGTGCCCTTCTCGAGAAGTGGAACGGCCGCTGACGTCACGTCTGATGGGCCATGCTTCTCGACATCTGCAGTTTGAGTGTTTTTGCTAGATACTATGTTTTACTTGGTTGCAAGTTTGGATACTTAATAGTGCGTCCAAATAAGACTCAAAATTACGAGTGAAGGTGCATAATACATACATACAGTAAAAAATGAGAAAACTTGTTTAAAACTTTAAAATATCTATTTTAAAGTATTAAGCTTCCCATAGTACCCGTATCTTATTTACTGCTTGTTATGAATATGTATTGTACATAGGTAGCTTTGAATAGATTGACCAGACAGAAAATTCGAAATACCTTGTAACATGTCGTTAAGGTGATAGTATAATAATATCTAGAAGCGGTTATTTCAATATAGAATAATAAAATATATGAATACAATTAAGAATGAAGCAGCATGACTGAGGAATTGAATGAAGGTTCAATGTGATAGTGTGAACATGGTACATAATGCATTAGCATTTTACTTAGTAACTCAGATGTAGAAGGTTGATATGCTAATATTATGTACATATTCTTATAAGTTCCAATACAAAATTGTATGACGCCATAACATCGACTTACCTTTTGATATTATTTGTTCATTGTTCGATACCGGAACTAAGATACGATAAATAGCTAAGCATGTGTACACTGGGTTGGTCCGAGACAGTAAAGGTCATAAAGTAACACAGGTGGAGGTCTATTGTCTCTGCCTGCCCTTCTAGGAGATAGACGGTATTTGTTAGTAACACAGTTACTCGTGTCCTTGAAGACCGCACGGACTCTTTTTTAATGCTTTGTGGACTTGTTAACAAGAGTTTTACCATAATCCTGGTAGAGGGCCTGTCTGCTACACTCTCGTGTTTGCACCGCTCTAGCATCTTAGCGGCAAACGATGTGCATCGCCGTTTTAATATGGACGACAGTGAAATTAAAGTAATGAAATCACACAATACACATCGTTTCCCGCTACGATGCCAGAGCGATGCAACTACGAGAGTGTACTTAGGGCTCTGATGTTAAGCAGCGATGTCTTTACTGGTGTCCATCATCATCAGTGCATACGTGTCCACTGCTGGACATAGGCCTCTCCAATTGCACGCCACTGTGATCTGTTTTCGGCTTCGCGCATCCAGCTTCTGCCAGCCATCTTGCGTATATCATCAGTCCACCTTGCTTGAGGGCGTCCTACACTCCGTTTGCCGAGACGCGGTCTCTACTCGAGAACTCGTTTTCCCCAACGGTCATCGGTTCTACGGCAAATATGGCCGGCCCACTGCCACTTCAGCTTGCTAAAACGATGAGTTATGTCGATGACTTTGGTTCTCTGTCGGATCACTTCATTTCTGATTCGATGCTTCAGAGAAACGCCGAGCATAGCCCTTTCCATAGCACGCTGTGCGACTTTGAGCTTGTGGGCCAGCCGTGCCGTCAGTGTCCACGTCTCAGCTTCGTATGTCATTACAGATAGGACACACTGATTGAAGACCTTTGTCTTCAGGCACTGTGGGATCGCTGATGTTA
>SJJU01006288.1:0-10891 GCA_012932125.1 Conopomorpha cramerella | reverse complement strand
ACCATTGTCATTATTGTCCTTATATGTAATATCTTAGTATACAATAAAGTGTTCATTCATTCATTCATAACTATGGGTAGAGACGTTTCAAAGGAGATTGCGAACACGAAGATAATAACTGAAAATTTGAGCTGATTTTCCCGTTCTGGTTTAGTATACAAATTCTCCTGAGGATTGATAAATAAAATATCTCGTATGCTGTGCTGTTCCCTGTACCAGGCAGGTTGTGTTCAAGTGAATAAATAACTAGCAAATGTAGTGCAGCTATATTTACTCCTTGAATAATGTAATTACTATATTACTATGTAATGCTACTAAAATCCTAAAAAGGCGTAAGTTCATATGATGCGCGTCCTAGCACACAGGAGCCATACATAGCTTCACATCTCTCTCTCAGATTCATAAGCAGAGATATGAGTCCTCCACCTGCACCATTATTTAGTACAAAATAACTATTCGACAAAACCCCCGTGCCAAAAACTAAAAAAAAAGTCCATACAATCTTTAGTTATGCTGTAAATTGTGCTACCATGATGTTTTAAGAGGGGCAAATTTGTGCATGTACGAACATCACCGGTATTGTATCCAAACTAATATCATTAAAGCGAACGTTTGTATCTATATAAAATCCTACAAAACTAATATTTTATGAAGAGAATTCGCTCTCTTATACATGTAATATTAAATGAGAAATGCAAAGGGATCGTATTCTGTTAGATATCGCGGGGCGTTCACTCGCACATGTATATCTTAGAGATCTCGCGTCTCATTGTAGGCTAACTAATATCATTAAAGCGAACGTTTGTATCTATATAAAATCCTACAAAACTAATATTTTATGAAGAGAATTCGCTCTCTTATACATGTAATATTAAATGAGAAATGCAAAGGGATCGTATTCTGTTAGATATCGCGGGGCGTTCACTCGCACATGTATATCTTAGAGATCTCGCGTCTCATAAATATATCAACCTCGCTGCTCCTCGGTCAAGGATTTACAATTGTTATTGCAACGATTTGAATTGAAGTAAATGCCAACTGCGGGTAGCGAAATTTATGGAGTTACTCATTGAATACGTCGGTGCGAGTACTCGTAAATCATACAAGAGTTGAGATGATTCTATGACGACGCTTTTTAGCTTAGACGTAAACAATAAGCGATAGCATAGATGTATCGAGATTAGTTTAATAGATACCAGCTGATCTGTATCGATTGACACTTCCAGAAAGCGACTATCAAACTGGCTTGGTACTTGGTGATAATCAATAACAATGGCGTATAAAAAACGAGATGCCGAATTGCCCTACTTCATAAACAAAAAAGAAATTGGATTTGAAAAATGCTTTGAAATTACTATTGCGTCTATTATTGTTTAAATTATTAGTCGGAAATAGGACAAAAAGGAATAATATTTCTTCTAAAACATACAAGGCAATAGATCAACAACAATACAAAAAAAAAATTAATATTTCGCTACGCCATCTATTACAGTAAACGAATGAAGTTTATTTTCTTAGCTATTTCCATCTGAAAAGTCTGCTTTTCTGTATAAATGTCTAACACGTCGTTTATCAGGTCCGAGATCGCGACACGCTGACTTCAGTGGCCGCGCGCTTCGACACCACGCCGTCGGAGCTCACCAAGCTGAACCGGCTCGCCACTCAGTTCATATTCCCCGGACAGAGTCTGCTCGTGCCCGACAAGAGGAAAGGTTAGTGCGAACAAAACTATAAAGTTTAACGGGGCAGTTTCTTTGACACATTTTGGCTCCAACTCCTGTCATTAATGTCATACATAACAGTGAGACAATAATGTCACAAAGACGTCCTATGAAATCTGTTTGACAAACTGTAAGTTTTCATCAGTAATTTGTTTGACAGACACATCAAGCACAGTTCTAAACGTACAAAATATGTGTTTGGCGAAGTAGTACCAAACAGTAGTAAACGATTTCAACGTTTTCAGGACATTAGTCGGCACAATAAATGTAAATGTTTTTATTGTAAAAAAATTTGAAATTGTTTAGCATTACAATGTAGACTTAAAAAGAGTTAAATTTAGATTTAGAGAGAGTATTTGATTAGCGCTAGTACACTGCTATTTAAGGTCTCAAAAGTGTGACAAAATGCTGGATTTTGACGTTTGTCTCCTATGTCACTTATACTAGTATTGAAACGTTCGTGCCAACGATGGACATCAGATGAGGCATGTAAAACCAAACTCGGCAAACTCCACTTTTTGGCAAAAATAAACTGTGAATGCCATTTCCTTAATTTTGAGCTATATTACCAACTAAGAAAATGTCGAATTACCAAAATGGTATTATCCGATAGAAAATAAGTAGAGACCATGCCAAATGAGGTGAAATCCACACCAAAATTAGACCCAATGTAGAATGTCTGAATAAATAAACTTCTTTATCTTTTAGCCAAAGTTGTTGCCCGTTTTGGTTTTATATGCCTCAAATAGTCGTCAACATACACCACTGAAAGACTTGTAATTAGTTGAATTGGGATCTTGTACCGTTCGTTAGCTTTTACAGTACTGCAAACTTGACACCCTGTAATTTTTCTTTTATTCTTCTCTATAAACTTACTTAATCAGATTTACAGACTGTCACACAATTACACATTAAAAGCTGTGTAGATGTATTGTAAAAGCTAAGGCACTGTGCCAAGAAAACTTCATGATGAATCTGATTCGATTTAAAAAAAACACTTTTCACACTTGACACTTGGGGCAGACAGATGAACTATACAATATTATAAAACTTATTAATAAAGTACCACCTAATTAATTGTAAAAGTAGCACTACAGTGAATGTGTTAAGCTGCAGCGTACCGTTTTCTTTTGACATTAATCTTGCCCATATTTGTTTATTAATAATATAATATAATATGCAATAATCTTCCATAATTAGAATACGTATCTTCAAACCTGTGGTAGGCGGAGACAAAAGACCTGCACCACGTTAGAAACTATTTCACTTGAAATGTATGAAAGATCTATTCCAATATTGTGATCCCTGAAGTAGTTTCTATTAGTCTACATATTTCCCGTTTTTGCTTTGTCAAGTAGTAGAAAATTTCATTAAATTGTTTTTATTGTTAAATATTAAATAGATATATTTAATTAACTAAGCAAAGATAGGCACCATTATCGATGATAAACCCGTTGTATTTTTTTTTGTTTCCTTTTTTTAAACAGTCTTCGATCATGTTTTGTTTTCATTATAATTCTAAAAAAAAATAACACTTGAATTACTCAGTTTTAGACTGTACATGACTTACCTATTCGGTCATAATCTACATGGAAGCTGCACCTTTCTAGACCAATAAATATGATAATTCATTTGTATAGTAAGAAATAGATTTTTCCACATTTGCAGAATTGCGAGAAACGAAAAACGAGGTCTGACCAAGTGACCGAATGAGATAAGATTGATAGCATATGATGATATTTGAGTTGTTTGTGTCTGTCCTAAAACTCGTTTCACCTCAATGTTCAGCTTACTTTGATATTTACACCTGTTTACAAGTCAAAGCAAGAGAGTAGGTACTTAAAGTATTCAAGAATTTATTATTAATTCACACGCCATCCGTTCCAATTACGGACTACTTGTGAATGGTTAATAATATGACTAATTAGCAGTTTACTTACGGGGAGTAGGTATTACTCGCGCCGTATGCGATTAACGAGCAAGTTCATCAGAAGATGTTTCAAAGGTGATAAGGAAATCGGGGTTTGATGATGCCAAATGATAAAAGATCGTAGGGAAGACCCCGTGTGGTGACGGTGAGTAGAATACGTGTGTCACCACCCCAGCCCAATTTTTCCCGTCGGGGGAGTCGCGGCGAGGCGATCGAGGGTACTCTGTAGAGAACGGGCACCAGCTCTCTCTGTGAATTAATGAATGTGCGTTCGCCAAGCGGGGGGATTATTGGTACTTCCCCCCAATTGATGGAAATCATTGGGAGAGACCCTCGTCCAGCAGTGGACGTAATATGGCCGATGATTATTATACAGGACGACTTCGGGGCCATGATCCGCACCCATTTTTTCTTACTCAGCAAATTATAGTGATATCAATAGTATACTTCTTTTCCTGAACAAAGTTTTTTTTAAGTAAAAATGTTTGTGTGACCATAAATTTTGTTTTAAATGTTGGATAAAAACGATACATTTAAACGTGTTTACTTTTAAGTTAAAATGTCAGTCATAAAAATAACTATACTGTTGGAATCGCTATAATTTGCTTAGTTAGAAAAAGTTGGTCCGGATCATGACCCCGAAGTCAGCCTCTATATTGGCAAAGGAACGCTTGCCGGGTCAGCTAGTAATATTATAAAACATGAGCTTAATTCTTGTTTTACATTTTATTAGAGTTAATAAGTAGAATAGTTATGCAAATGCATTCGTCCGACGGAATGCACTTTAAAGTGACTTCGGAATATTGTGTAGAAATATTCCAGTTGCAACCCTTGAAAGAACTAGTACATTGAACTCTGAAGCATTCGAAGCTCGGTTAGATTAAGCATTGTTGAAAACACTGTTTCACAGTCACATTTTTTCTAAATGTAAGGTTTTAAATTTATTGTTTTTTTAACTTTATTACCCGGCCAGTGGAGTACAAAAACACTTCACAATCAGGCTAATTAATCTGTACGATATATAAATATCAGCAATATTGTTATATTTACGAACTTTTAAAAAGTCTTACTATAAAGAGTCTTATACTATTACACTTTTTGGTAATCTTTCCCTTATGCTTTTTTAATCAAATTCCATATATATTTATTTTTATTTAAAAGGCAAGGCAAAGTTCTCCCCCCAGGACTTCCACTCTTCTCTATTATGGGCCACCTCCTGCCACCCCGGTAGATGGCGATCCAGATCGTCCCGCCGTCTTCGCCTTCTACATATTTTTTTTAATCTACCTTAAAGTAAAAAATAAACTTGATTCTGTATTTTGAGGCAATATTCACTTTTAAATATCTCTAGTGCTTATTTTCTAAAACCGGAAATATTGTAGACAATAAGACAATAGATTTTTATTTTATTGTTCTAAGTAAAACTACATAACTTTTACGAGAAGTTTAGAGTACATACCTTTGTCACATAGTAATAGCGATAAGAAGTTATTAGTAAACAGGTATTTTAAATTTACCTATACCTAATACATTATTTACAGTTATGCATCGTTATAAGCGTGATTGGATATTGTGATAAAACTTTATTTTTTTAAAATGACATGACGGCTGATAAGAGATTAATGGATAACAAAAATACACTTCAGAATTTATAATCCCAAAGCGGGGTAGATAGAAGTACTTGCTAAGCAAATTTCCACGGTTTACCAAGTGTGTTTAACCCAACGTGACGAGGTGAGCCCATCGCCGTTATAGTGTGTGCATGCATACCACACACCTTGTGGTATGCATTCTTCTTCACCGTATCACATGTATGAACGTTACGTTACGTACATAGGTACTGAAAGAGTCCCATTGGCACACGTCCAGTATAGCCGGTATCGAACCCGCGATCTCTCGATTGCCAGTCAAGTATCCGACCTCCCCCAACTGGACCCACTATAAATGCTAGCTAATAAATAGTGGTTTTGTCGTATGGAGAGGATAGATGTAAGTCGATTAACGAAAGAGATTTATTTGGGTGATGTCAGGGGCCGGGTAAGTAGAGTTTGCCACAGAAGGACATACTTCGACCAGAAAGGTGATGTCCTGGCGGCAGGTGGCGTGAAAAGTACTCGAAATCGGAGAGCATGTCTGAAACGATGTATGAATATACCTAGATGAAGCGAAAGGGATATATCAGGAACGTGACAAATGAAGATATGTATGTAATCTATGCCTACCCCTCTGGGAGACAGGCGTGAAGTGTATATATGTATGTATAGTAGGTTATAACATGTGACTATTTTTTGTATTTAATTTGTATTGTGCTCCATCGTAGACCACATTGCTGCTTAACATCAGGCAGGATGGAGGTCAAACGCTTGTTCATAGTGATAAAAAAATGGTAGTTTCCTAGTAAGGAAAAGAGTAATGGCAGTTAGGAAACTATGTGTCGGAGATTGACAGAATATACCTAACTTGCTATGATTGTTATATCTTAATTATTAACTTTATTATTATCTTTAAAAAAGGAGGTAGTTTTCAATTCGCCTGTATTTTTTTAATGTTTATTACCTTATTTTTTACATTAAAAATGTGGTGGGGTGCACCGATTTTGATGACCTTTTTTTGTTTGAAAGCTGATGCTTCTCGTATTTTATCATTTATATTTGGTTCAGTTCTGATAAGAGCATTTTGTGTTAACCATTAGTCTTAATTTTACTGGTTGGAGTCGGTTCTTAAGTTATGTCTAGTTAATTTTTTGGATCGCTGTCTTCTGCGGGCAGATAGGAAATTTTCAGGCGTAAACTTCACCGCGACCTTCCCCAAGTTAGTACAACAAATTTATCATTGCAACAGTCGGCCTTCGTGGCTGATGTTTGGTAACGTCAACAATATTACAATTTAGTTTCGTGTTAATGTCTTCTCTCTTCGATGTTTGAGATTTGACTTGTCAGTAAAAGGTACAACAGGACCGCTGTTGTCCTTTGGATATAAATGAAATGAATCCGCTCCCTTTCTTCCCGGATCTGGAGATTTAGGTTTATTCAGGATGTGATGTAGCTACATGTACCTGAAGGCCCATATTCTTAACTCCATATTATGCTAAATGTGTAGTAGGATCCATCAATGGATCAAACCAATGGACCCAAGTGCACGAAGGGAATGTTACCTTGTTTTTTGTCCACAACAGGTTTTGCCAGTGGCGGGCACATCATATAGGTAAAAAGACACTGCCTACCGTAGTATTTTGGCTACCAGACCTAATAACAGAGTTATTGCTAGATCTTTTTTTGTTATACTCACGACATAGGCACACATAACGATGGTCCTGTGTTTTGTGGGTGAGTAGATATTGGTATCTATATTTCGTAAAGACAAGTTACCTATACATAGGTGTCAATCCATGGGGATTACTGCCTACCTTGTCGTAAAAGCCAGTGCACGCCACTGAGTTCTGCCCACCCCTTTTTGGGATTTATAGACGTCAGTGTATGTATTCGATGTGTATGTATGTGCGTTTATATTATTATATTCGACGAATGGCTTTGCAGATATATACATACAAGATCAGTTACATTTGTAGTACTTATACTAATTTGGTTATTAATATTCGAGCTAGTTCACTCAGCTGTTTAGTATTCATCCTCCGGAGCGCAATGCGTGTCTGATGAACTAAATATGTTCATATTCTCGTAATGACATTCAAGCCATTAAGTACTTGATGGGGGATCTGTTGAAAATACACTTAGATATATATCATTGTAAATTGGCATAAAGGAATGGAAATTAATTGACTTATTGACTCTGAATTTGTCAGTACTTTCTATTTTCGTTTTCCTTTCTTATGTGAGTTTGCACTAATTACTATTAGGATACAATTTAAGATTCGGTATTGTTTCATAAGGAGGTCCCACTTTACCAAAATTGGTTGAATGATTGTTTGCTTTCTATTTCAAGTTTAGAATTCAGATTATTTTTCTTGAAAACTATAATTATACATTACTTCTATTTACTGACAAAACTAGCAGTGTTAGTAAAACCGCCACGATCCTTCTAGTATAGTAATAAAATTCAGAAATCGGTAGTCCATTGTCGCCGAGTATTTTTAAAATAAGTAAGATGTATTGTTCGCAACATCGCTTAATGTTTACATTGTACTGTTTGTTCTTTGCACCTTGAGAGTGATTGGATGGTTCTGTTTTTATAGTTGCTGTTTTCGCGATAGTGTCGTACTTACCTATACTTTACATTATTATATTTTTATTATTTTAAAATGCGACTGTTATGTAACTATAAATACGTATACATATGATAACAATTTAATAACCGTGGTGAAGTGTTATGGATAGTTGTAGAGTCTAGGACAGCCGGAGGCCGAAAATATCGATAAGTATTTTCATGGAGTTTGTCAATCATCACCCACATGAAGTATTCCCCAATGATTTCCGTGATCATATGGAGAGAAATGCCAATAATCGCCATGCTTCGTAGGCGGATTGGCGATCGCAGTGGTGTTGTGGTTTTACTTACATATTCCATACATGTATGGTCCTCTTTCGTTTGTTGTCGAGCAAAATGTGTCGTAAAATTCCCGAAGAATTAACGAACATAAGCATGTATATGGTCGAATTGCGAAATAGTCCTTTTTGAAGTCGTTTGAAAACGGAGTACATAAAATATTATTCGCACAAGCATAGTCCGATGTTGTAGTCCCATTTTACAGTTTTTACGAGTAATCGATAAGGAAAGAATAGTGTACGCTTTCCACTAATTAGGACTCGATACTCCTTACCTAATGTGTACTGATAAGAGGTGCCGGTATCTTCAAGGCCTTGTATACATTGTACATTCTGACATAGTTATCATCGGCGTTATGTCAGTGCGGTCCATGTGAAGTGACTGTAATATGTTTGTAAGAATGAACAGTAAGACTTATAACTAAAGGAGAAATATCTAAAACTAACCGTATCCCGGCGGCGTTACCCGCAATTTTTCCCGTCCCAGTTTGAATTTATTGTCTATGTATTAAGCCAGGATGTCAGCTAACACAATACCAAATTTTGTTAAAATCGCTCCAGCCGTTTAGACGTGAAGAAGTTACAAACATACACACTCAGAAATATTCGCCTTTATAATATTAATGTGATTGATAATAATCGACGGGCCTCGTGTAATAAAACACACTGATTCAGAATAGTGCTTAAACAATGATACTAGATAGTCTAGTACGGTATGTTGAAACAGAGAGAGTTTTATAAAGAGCACTAATGTTGATCTTGCACTTGACTCAAACACCGGCAAGAGCAACCAACCTTCGAGTACTCCATTCATCTGTGTCGTTGTCTAAAAACGTTATATTTTTCCTATTATTTACCGTGCAAACATCTCTTACGAAACGGCCGTAGTGTCGTGCGGCGGAACGACAGCGCAGTACGAGCCGCGGTCTCGTGTCAGAACCACGCGACAACGTTCCACAACACTAACACAAAAAAAAACAAATACTTAAATGTGTAAGCACGTTCAAATTCGCACATATTGTACTATATAAACGCGACATGAGTTATCTTTGTACGCGATAAACTATGTTTTAAAAACGATATGAGCCGTATGTTTTGTAATGTTCAAGAATGTTCAGTTTTGATTTCCTGAAGCGTTGGTACGAAGGTACGTTGTGAGCCAGCTGTGCGCTTAGTGTAGGTACTTACATAGAGTGTGCTAATGGATTGTGTTAATGACAACTGATGTTGTTGCCTCCGCAGATGGGGACAAGGAGTCCGACGGACCGTCCGAGAGCGGCGACACCACTTCCGAGTCCAATCAGGGTGCACCTAGCGAGCCCGCACAGGAAAAAGGTAAAACGAAAACCCCCTTGCTCATATAACATGAGTGAAATTTCCCATGTCTTTGCACCAGTTGGTTAAGGTTTCAGAGAGACGGTATTTGCCACCGACCTCTAGTGACGGCTTAGTTGCGATGTTATCGTTCGAATTTTGCGCATTCATTTGTAGGTATTATTACCTACAAACGCCGGTATCGCTCCTCGTACCATTTCACTTTATCAAGGGCGTTTGTATTATTGTTTGCTAGTTCCGATACATCAAACTATTATTCTAGGTAAAATGCATTATTATGTGATTATCTTTGTAATGTAGTTATTATAACGCTTCCTTGTCACGACACAGTTTACTGCTGTTACAATCGTCACTATGGGTGTCGTTTTTTTTAGTTCATAATTTGAAAAACATTTGATCAGTTTAACCTACTGATAAGATAAGAGCGCAGCGAAATGTTTATGCACATGTTTCAACGAAAGTAACAATATTTACTTCATATTATGAATTGTGTAGAATGTTGAAATGCATCTTAGTCGTGTATACAAAGATAATTTACTGGTAGGTCAGGTCAGTATTTACTTTACCTAAGCCATTGTGATAGACATAAACGTCCAATGTTTACAATCGGCGATTTTTTCTATGTTTATATGGGCATTAGAATATCTTTAGGTTGAAAATCGCACGATAGTTGCAGTTAAGTGTTAGTGGCTTTAAAGCTATTAAATCCTACCTCCACCGTCAAGCTTGTGTGGCGTCGTATGACCCAAAGTGTTTCGCTCATTCTAATATAATGATTTCTTGCTATAAATACTCTATTGAACGTTACATCAATAACCTGAGTAACTCAATACTTGTATTGTGCTATTTAATATCATTGACGTAAAGATGGTGAACATTCAGTATGACACATATTTACAAAGTACATTTGTATGTATTTGTCGCTTATTTCTTTAAACTTGGATCATCAATTGTGATGTGTATAATATGTAATAAATAGTAAAAAAGTACCGTTTTTTACACATGGTCATCTGGCCCCAAACTATGATACCCTGTGTTATTGGTACTAGAGACTGATATACTTACATAAATACATATAGATAAATAAAATACCCAGACGCACACAATAACGCCTTAGCTCATCACTAAAGCATTATGTCCGTGGCGGGAATTGAACCCGCGAGGTCCTAGAGGCAGAAACCCTGACCATGTCTGCCGCCAGACAATTATCATTATAAGTTCAAATATAAAAATGATTGAGATTATTTTATAATTTTCCTAGACCACATCAATCGTTTTATTTTACTCATATCCACACCCTGATCTCCTAATAATTTTTGTAAGAGTGTGAAACGATATTTTTATAATATAGATAATATGTAAAAGTATGTTATTATGCTTTATTTTTCAAATCGTGTCATTAT
>SJJU01006287.1:0-10609 GCA_012932125.1 Conopomorpha cramerella | reverse complement strand
TCTATATAGCGACACGACCAACGGGATCGGGGTAAAAAGTATCCTATGTCCGTCTCCCGGTTCTATGCTACCTCCCCACCAATTTTCAACCAAATCGGTTCAGCCGTTCTTGAGTTATAAATGGAGTAACTAACACGACTTTCTTTTATATATAAAGATTATTTGCAGTGTCTCAAAACACTCTCCTAAACTAGCTACAGTCATGATAGCACAGAGCCCGCTCCATTCCACCACGGTGTACCGCATCCACCAAATATCCATGCATAATTAAACAAAGTGTCACAGAAACGTCCCTACATTATTGTATCTGCCTCAGATCAAACACGAGTAGAGACGCAATGGTAATTACGCAGTACAGTCTGAAGGTCTACAAGTCACTGGGGTGAATAGGTAACTTCTGAACAAGTGTGCTCCATCGTAGACTACATCGCTGCTTAACATCAGGCAGGATGGTGGTCAAACGCTTGTTCATAGTGATTAAAAAAAAATAACGAGGGATCTTCAGTCTTCACATTTCAAATCGTGCATTTATCCTCGTTTTTTTTACAAAATATTCAAAACAAAATCGATTGCTGAAACTAGTTTGAAAATAATTTTAAGGAAAAAAGCACCGACTGCAACCAGTACCCAACGATTTTTTTAAAGTTTTCCTTTTTTATAGGGTCTGCCATCTTCAAATCCTGATATTTCGAATATTTCCAACAAAAAAAAAAACAATCATCAAATTCGTTTAAAAAAAATATTTTTCCGCGAACTAACATAAAAAACGTAATTGAATAAGACTCCTTTTTATGAGTCGCTTAAAAAAATATTTTGGTCCCTATGTTTGTGAAGAGAGGTTTTATTAACTTAGGGCCTTACTAATAATGGTGGAATTGGTATTTAGAAGATACACAAAGCTCATCTTAACTTGTCAGTTGTACGTCAAATACGGAATAACCAGTTCTTGTAGACCTATAATAACCGTATAAGTGATAACGCGTTTGTTGTTAAGGAGGTTAGAATGGAAATCCTATGAACGCGAGCTTGGATGGATGTTTGTAACTCAATCAGAGCAAAAACTCCTGAACGGATTCCAACGGTACCTACTAATAAATAGGTCCAGAGCAACGAGCGATTTACCTTTTACTGGATTCAGAAATACACAACATCAAAAGTGTCTAGGGATCAAGATCATTTATAGGTTAAAAAAAATATAATTTATTTAAATCAAATCTATTCTTCTGGATTGGTCTCCTACCTAATTCCCCATGCCTGTATCAATGACTTATCACCACATTTTGAATAAATTATGAATGAATTCAGTTTTTGTAAAATATATTCTTGATTGCAATATTCTAAAATGTACTTGATCCCTAGACACTTTTGATGTGGGTATGTCACTTTGACGGTGTGTGGATCCAAAAATACCTACCTCTTATTTCTTAATCTTTCGCATCTGCTCATATTCCATAATTGCAAGTCTACAATTTACAAGATCTGAGGTATCTCCAGTCAAATCTTAGACAGGTCAATGTCAGCTGTTAATAAATAATAAAGTTGTATCTTGTGCCATCCCTCCTCAGGGGAGTCATGGAGACTGTGTTTGAAATTCATAGAATTGGGAACAAATCTTGTCAGCCATGGCAGTAAATTGGTCTACATGCGATTTTGCAACGTACTTTAAAGGACGTAAGGTCTATTTTGCTTTGGCAGTATTTTTTTGTTTTGTGATTCGGTCGACAAGCAAATATTTACCTATATCTAGGGTGGGCTGGAAGTGGTTTGTTGTTTTTTTGTGGTTTTCTTTGGAACTTTTGGATTTTTTTTTGTTGTTTCGTGGAATAATTTTGTAAATACTTGATTTGAAAGTAGCTTAATTTCACGCGCGTTTTGTCACTAAAAATTATCTGTCTTGTTAATGAAAATAGTGTTAAGAATTGAACCGAAGCCCTTGTGATCCTTAGTTTCTGTCCAACTTCTTTCGATTAAGGACGTGATTGTATGTATGTTACTCTGGTCGTGTCACTTTTTGATTTTTAGAAAATTGGCAAGGCGAGAAGAGGATAAAACATGGTATAACTTTTTCCTTCGTAGAAACTTTTTTATGCCAGTGTCCATTTTGTTCACAAGTTTTATATTAACTGTAGCCAGTTTATCAAGAACCTTCGTACGAAATCTCAAGGGCATTTAGGAAATTACAAACCTTAGAATTATTATTTATATTTTGTTAACCCCCGACGCAAAAACGACGGGCTTTTGTATGTGTGTGTGTGTGTAAGTTTTACGTGTATGTGTGTGTATGTGACTGTCTGAGGTAACGTAGCTCCCAAACGGATGATCGATGTCTGTTTACCCACTCAAAAGTTATGGAGGTTGAAAGTGGAAATGAAAAATTCAATTTGATTGTATAAATATGTCCAACTGGGGTATCTAATGAAAGAACATGACACGTATATTTAGAATCTGTTTATTAAATGAAAATTGGATAATTTACGAAGTTTTTATTTAGAAAGGTTCTTTATAAATTTAGGAATTCTTATAGTGTTCTACATATCACAGCGTACTATTTGTTTTTACCCCTCCTATAACCAGTTTCTCATCAACTCTTCTCCCAATGAAAAAGCTTTTGACATTTTTCAAATGTTTCTTGTTTTACAATATACTTCAGAGTGTCAATGTTTACGTTTGTCCTTCTCTATCAGCTGTGAATGAGTGAGACAGCATTAGGTAATGGTACTACACTATCAGTGTCTTCTAAATCGAACATTTTTTTACCTTAGATTAGAATAATCACACATTTCCTTAAAATACGCATTTACCGTGTATTCATTTATGTATTTTAATGAGACTTCACATTTATTCTCACACATTGTAATTATTATTGTTACGTAAGTAAGAGATACTTCAAAGGGAGGGGGATATTCTTCCTATTTCCAGCATATCAGATGCACTAATTATTCGTAAAATTGACCAAATTAATACGCAATTATAATTAATTAATCGAAGGCGAAATTGATCCGATGCCGAGATCAAAGTACCAGGCGAGCAGAAATCGCGAGAGGCTTTCGGCATGGCGTTTATAATGACGGCAGACTTCTCAGAAAATAATGTAAATAATTGAGGAACATTAGCATGGCTAAAGTATGAGATTTCCCTAAAATGTAATAAAAGTTTGACTATTTGCAATTTTCTATTTGTTTCTATCGTTAACTACGTGAGAAAAATTTTGCTGAACATTGTACTATACTGCGGTAAAGACTAAAAGGGGTAAAAAGCTTCATTAAAAAGTATATGATACGCCTACCCCTCTGGGAGACAGGCGTGAAGTGTATGTATGTATGTATGTATGATACGTCTATTTTTTTAGTATTTTATTTTTTGTCGGAGTGTAAATAAAACAATATTTAGTATTTGTTTATATGCAGACCGAATAGAGGAGACCGACGAACTTGCTCGTTCGAAGGAATACAATTGTCGTAAATAAAATATTCTAAATACCTATAAAATTAAAGAAACTTAGATATAACGAGGCGAGGAATGAGTTTGACTAATACCTTACTGGACTTAAATAATTGACCGACCTACAATATTTCCTTTTTCAGGGATATTCCCTACTTTGAAGACCATTGATGGTTTTTTTTTTCGTGAGAATTAAAAAAAATCTTACATCGTCGCATTGCTAGGTTTTTAGTATCCACGCTCGGATGCTAGATAAAAAAATGCGAAGGTAAAGAAATCTAAACCAGATGAAAACCGTGACAAAAGTACCAGGCGCACATAACATTCAAAGTGGTTTCAGGGATATTCCCTATTTTGAAGACCATTGATATTTTTTTTTCCGTGAGAATAAAAAAAATTAAAACATCATCGCATTGGTAGGTTTTTAGTATCCACGCTCGGATGCTGGATAAAAAAATTCGAAGGTAAAGAAATCTAAACCAGACGAAAACCGTGACAAAAGTACCAGGCGCACATAACATTCAAGGTGTTTTCAGTTATCGCGTCGGCAGCAGGCGGCGGTGTTTACGCCGGGCGTCTTCGAAATGAGTTAATAATGATGTTACGCGAGCTAGTTTGCGGCATTACGCCCAGTAATCAATCATCGGCAAATATTAATTGCAAATTCGTTAGACCTCGCCTACGATTTCGCCGTTTATACGCTCCGTTGAACCATAGATGGCGCTTTGGTGATAATAATTGTAATAATAATTATTTGGACAGTGTTTAATGAATGAGTATTCTATTAACATTATGTTATTACTAAAGTGAGTGGTATCACAAGGAATTTTCCAATTTGCGGTACCTTAATAACAGAAATATGCTGAAGACGAAAAAAAATCTTACGTAACATATTATGGAGCAGAGAATTCAATTTTACGCTGATAGAATTACGATGTTCTGGAAAATTATGTTTCTATTAAATTATGTTCTCTTAGTAGAATAATAATGTAGCACGTGTGATTTTTACCTACACTTTTTTCGGAGTTTTTCATAATGGGAAATCCATTGAACGTGTTTCATAACGTCCCTTTTTAAGTAATTTGCAGTCTGCGGATGATTGAAAACTTTAATAAAATATTTATTTAGAGGATTTGTTGATTCTATATATTATAACAATACTTAGTCCGCAGAGCTGAAAATAGAACGTCATTTCAGAAATCACGATTGTCATTTGTCCTGAAAATTTTGCGCCACGCAAAAATATCCTTTACGCGAAGCGCGCAGCTCGTTACATCCCATTTCTGTGATTGTCAAAGAAACATGAAACAGCAGAACACAAGTTTGTACTCCTTTCCCTTCTTTGAGCGTGACAACGTGTCGGAAACAACTGCAACAAATTGGAAAGCGCTCTTTTACGACCCCAAAACGGCATTATTACGTGCCATCAAACAGAGCAACATAAATAAGCCGGGACTTCGTAAAGTCTGCGAAGTCGTAAATTCTTTTAAAAAAAAATAATACGTGACAAATCAAAAATTCAGTCTATCCAGGGATACTGGCAGCATAGAGGGCTATAAAAGCTGGAGTCTCGAGTACCGGACATTTTACGACGCATCCCAAAAAGCCGGCACCGTGCGCAATGTTTAATACACATCTTTGTGTTGGTAGATTAAGAGTGGTGTACACTGAACTTCTGAATAGTGCATGGTTCCAATAATACACTACTTCGATATAATTATGGCCATTTTTTATTGCTCAGTGAACAAGCGTATGACCACCGTCCTGCCTGATGTTAAGCAGCGATGTGGTTTACGATTTAGCACAGTTATTCATTAGGACTGTGCTGCGCAGGAAAAACATACTCCGGTAATTCATTTTTTCACTTTGAAAGTAGACGCAAACCGTTTGGTTTTGACCTGACGATGGTTGTAGGTTAGGTTATCGCCTGCGGTTTAACGGACAATTTCTTGTGTGCGTTTTATAAGTATTTATCAAATACTAGTGGACGCCCCGCGATTTTATTCGCGTAATTTCAGTTCTTCATACAAACTATAACTCCCTCTATATAGCGACGCGACCAACAGAATCGGGGTAAAAAGTATCCTATGCCCGTCTCCCGGTTCTAAGCTACCTCCCTACCAATTTTCAACCAAATCAGTTCAGCCGTTCTTGAGTTATAAATGGAGTAACTAACACGACTTTCTTTTATATAAATAAATGAGTATTTATCTAAAAGTGATTAAGCATCTACTTCTACATATCTTCTGCCTGTGAGTGTAATGAGACACGGCAAGTGATGAATGTAATTGACTATGGTCTGAAGGTTATCCAGTCGCGAGAAAATAGGTACCTAATGAACAAGTGTGCTCTATCGTAGATCACATCGCTGCTCAATATCACACGGATGATGGTCAAACGCTTGTTCAATGTGGTTAAAAAAAAGTGATCCAGCACCATTCTTTCTGGAATTCTAGGATGACCGTAGGAGGATTTACTGTGTCTGTGTAAAGTAATTAATGTTTGAAAAAGCTCTATAGAAGTGTAGAGTAAATTTAAGTATGTTACTTTAATATCAATTGAATAGTTTCCTCATTTTCAAGGAAACACGCACTGACATGATATTAAAGGAATAAAATAAGTTGAGCGCCTAAAAATACTAAGTTGAGCAGCAAAATCACTAATTGAGCAGCAAAGTATTTATTAGGTGACGAATTCAGTAATTTTCTCGCTAAGTCAGTATTTTGGTTAGGTTAGGTCAGACTTTTTTGATGCACGTTTAAATACTATCCGATATTAAATGTTTAAAACGGGTATTATAGCGCGAAGATTACCAAATATGAGCATTCAGCTTACCTTCGTTGTTCGTGAATAGTTTCCAGCTAATATTAAGAGACGTGGTCGCCCTAGAGAGATTTGAGTGATGAGCTGGTGTCTCAGCTTGTTTCAACCAATCGCAGTATCTGATATCTTGTCATGTTTTTCTTGTGTGTTATTCCACAACGTAGTATGGATAATCACTAGTATAATCGGTTGATTGTTTTCTGTCTGTACCAAGCCTATATTTTACAATGACAACGTTAAAAATTCATTTTGACTGCTTCGTGTTGACTTCGCCCCAATTTCCTGTATATTGACCAGCTCACTATTGTATTTAATCTTGTTATATTATTAATCGAATGGGTGAGATACATTTATCGTTAGTGAAAGATCGAGTAAATGTAGAACTTACCGAATTTCACTGAACACACAGTTTTCGTTGTTAAATATGTTCAGTAGATTTACCCTCAAAACATCACACAGACAGTTTATTTAATATGTACTTAACACAGAGTTCATTCAGCTAAATAAATGAAACAAAAAATACTGTTTCCAATTTTATATTCGCAAACATAAAAACCGCATCAGTAAAGAAATAATAAAAAGAAAAATCAAACACAATTCATTTTGTTGAGATCGCGTTTCATTCGACGCTAAATCCTAAACAAATAATAATATATCTCTTGCAAAATGTTGAGTTCCTTTTTCGCTATTTATATCTCTATCATAAATGTTCTCAAAGCGTTCTTTAAGCGCAATGAACTCGGCCTGTAGGGATACTGGGCCCTACCACTGATATTCTATTCCTTCAAACAATAGCATTTCCTAAGCTTACACTGTTTATCTATTAATGCGATGAATCTAACCCGATAGATAGCTAGGACATTAATTTAAAACGACCTTCGGGCTTTTATCACCGGAAAACCGATGGAAAACAAACACAAAACGTCAGTCCATATCAGGTAGAAATTTCAGTTACGTACATCAAACTTTTAGTGCCTTACTAATAATGGCGGAATTGCTATTTCGAAAATACACAAAGCTCAACTTAACTTGTCAGTTGTATGTCAAATACAGAATAACCAGTTCAAGTAGACCTGTAATAACCGTTGTATAAGTGACAACGCGTTTATTGGTAAGGGGGTTATAGTGCAAACCGTCAGGGAGTGGAACGACTTGGAGTGGTGTTTGCAAATCTATAATTGTTTTAGCGTACTAGAAAGGTCATCCCAAACAAGGAGTTGGTTCCCACGCAAGTGAGAGTAGGCTCTCGTGTTCCATCAGTTAACTTAATCAAGACGCCACGCATGTCACGGGCCGCGTATTATTTGATTTGTTCATTCGTTGGACAGTATCTTTAATGTAGTTTTTAAAGGTATTTATAATGTTTTAAAATCAATAGTTTGTACGTATTATGAGCTAGAATTTTGTCAAGTAAAGTGAAACTACACACATCAAAAATGTCTAGGGATCAAGTACATTTTAGAAGATTGCAATCATGAATTTTTTTTTACAAAAACTGACTTCATTCATAATTTATTCAAAATGTGGTGATAAGTCATTGATATAGTCTAGATTTCAGTGGCGTGCACTGGCTTTTACGACAAGGTAGGCAGTAATCCCCAAGAATTGACACCTATGTATAAGTAACAGGTCTTTATCTACTCACCTACAAAACACAGGACCTTCGTTAGCCTATATCGTGAGTACAACAAAAAGGGATCTAGCAATAACTCTATTATTAGGCCGGGTTACCAAAATACTAAGGTAGTCAGTGTCTTTTTGCCTATATGGTGTGCACGCTACTGCTAGATTTGAGTTAAATATAAAATATTTTTTTTTTAGAACTAAAAATATTCTTGACACTTTTGATGTGTGTATTTAGTTACATGAAAGGGTTTGTCATATATTTAGATATAGACCTAGGGTTTACCTTCCTTAGGGGGTTCGTGTTTCCTGCAGAGAATTCTGACTATATTCACTGTGGTCATGGGTGAACAGGTACCAAGTACGCAAGCATCTTCTCGTAGACCACATTACAGGAAATACAGCAATAGCCTATACCAGGATAGTGGTCAATTAACTTGCCTATTTGCTATAAAAGAGTGTAGAATATAAATTTTACAATAGTTTCATAGTGCGAACCGCCAGCATGTGGAATGACTTGCCGGAGTCTGTGTTTCCTGCGCAGTATAGTCTGCAGGTCTTCAAGTCACTGGGGTAAATAGGCGCCTAATGAACAATTGTTCTCCATCGTAGACCACATCGCTGCTTACCATCAGGCAGGATGATGGTCAAACGCTTGTTCACTGTGTTTAAAAAAAATACATGTAGAAAACATGACAGCTAATTACCCAGATTATAAGGCCAAGGAAACGCGCGTGACGTATAAATTAAAGTCACGACCATGTAGGTCAATGTACTACGTTAAATCTACGCTTAAAAAACCGCAAGTAAAACCCTCTATTCCACTTACTTAATCCTTTGGCCGCACTCTGAAATAAAATATATTGTATACCACAAGGACAATTTTTGCAAAACTTAGTGGAAACTCAGTACATAGTAGGGTCGGAGCGCCAGTAACGTGTTCCTGGTTCTCGGGTGGGCAGACCCAGCTGCGAGACCACAAAGGCTTGATTTTACACTGCATTGCCTCAAAGATACGCCGCGAACGCATCTGTACCTATCTGCGGACGACACAAAATATACAAGAGCCAGACGTAATGAGCTTAAAGACGTAGTAACTTTTATTGGTTTACGGTTCACGTTAGAGTAGTTTTGATACCAAGTTGAATTGCCCGAAGGTTGCGCTGCGGACGCATCTGTACCGCTCTTTGTTGACATATCGAACTAAACAACGGTAGAATACTTCGACCTGAACTCTATAGATAATTGTTCGAAACGGCGTGTCAATTTATATTAGTTTGTGTACTGTCTTCTGTCAAACTTTCAGCCAACGCAGCGTTGTTTTTTTTTTGTTTGAACACATTCGCACAAGGTTTCCTTTCTTCATAGTTAGATGACAATTGTGAATAAGAGCTGATTTTGTTTCGATAAAAGGGTTCTCATGGTATTAGCTGTATATACATTGAATGCGTAAAAGAGCAGAAGTAGAAGAATTGAATTTATGCGCGTAACGAGAGATAATTAAGCATAGAAAACGTTGAAATTTTACTTTTTTACAGCATTATTGGTGTAATGCTGTAAAAAAGTACACATATCAAAAGTGTCTAGGGATCAAGTACATTTTAGAAGATTGCAATCAATATTTTACAAAAACTGAATTCATTCAAAACTTATTTAAAATGTGGTGATAACTCATTGATACAGGCATAAGGAATTAGGTAGGAGACCAATCCAGAAGATTAGATTTGATGTAAATAAATTAGATTTTTTAGAGCTAAAAATGTTCTTAATTCCTAGACACTTTTCATGTGTGTATATTACGCGTATTCAAAGCAATATTTTACCCATTATTAACATCATGAGTCAAAGTTAAAACTTTAAATGACCATATCATTACATAGTATAAAACAAAGTCGCCTCCTGCTGTCTGTCCCTATGTGTGGTTAGAACTTTAAATCTAATCAACCGATTTTAATGGGGTTTTCTCATAAGAAAGAGTGATTCTAGCGGTAAGTTTATATACAAGCATAATATTATATTAGGGAAACTGTATCAAATCCTGCCTGATGTAAAGCAGCGATGTTGTCTGCGATGGAGCACACTTGTTCATTAAGTACCTATTTACCCGCGACTTGAAGACCTTCAGACTGTACTGCGCAGGAAACACAGACTCCGGCTAGTCGCTATGAGTGTAGTTGTAGTCGAACCTATTATAACCAATTTGATTTTCTTCAGTGAAGTGAACTAAGAGGAAATGCGAAAGGTAGACCGCTCACCACTGCAGGACTCATCTTCAACTTCGCTGATTCGACAGTAAGGCCGGGGCTTCACCAAAGCGGAGAGGAGAGGAGGTGTGCTAATGTTTCATACAGTTCTAGCCCGCTGAACCCATGAGCTGTGTTTATTTGTATGAAATCGCTTCTCTTCTCTGCTTTGGTGGAGCCCCGGCCTAAAGCTAATGTCGCAAGGCCGCGCGGTGAAGTGTTCACATGATGATAAGCAAATCGAAAGGCACGATGTCATCTTACCTACTCATTTTTAATAGATCTATGTGTCTTTTCGTCTAAAGCCGCGCGGATCTAAACAGCCCCTCTAGCAAAGCGTTCCAAGAAATACATGATTAGACATATCAGGCACTGCGATTGGTTGAAACAAGCTGTGTCGCACGATGTGTGACATAGCAGCCAATCACAGCGCGTTTTTGTTCTATGACGTGTCTTTCATGACTCCCTTGCTAGAGCTG
>SJJU01006286.1:0-12224 GCA_012932125.1 Conopomorpha cramerella | reverse complement strand
AGCACTGCGATTGGTTGAAACAAGCCAAGTTACACGACGTGTGACATAGCAGCCAATTACAGCGCGTATTTGTTCTTGCTAGAGCTACAGTAGTATACAGAATCGATGTCATTGCTCTCAAGTATATGTGCCGAAAAACGATGAAGTTATATTCAAGTGTCCTTCTGTTTCTGTTACTCCTTCTATGTTTTATTTATTGTATCGAACTCATTAGCTCGATGACTGTTTTTATTCACTTTGGATCCACATGAACTAAACAATAATGGTAGAAACTGTTGTAAAGCATTCTTAGTTAGTTAACTTTTCCTTATACGTATATATCATACTATAATGTAGATACTAATTTGTAGGTACTAGTTACTATGTGCTAAAATTTCTCCTAGTTGTAGATTGGTTGGTATGTTTGTTTTTAGGAAGAGTCGTGGCTATTGGTAAACTATTTGTGTACGTATGTTGTCATAAACTAAATGTATTACTATGATAAGATCAAATCAATGGGGAATTTTCAAACTCCAAAAAAAATCTTCTCTAGATGTCGCTAGTAGGTATCCAGGGTCATTTCTGTCAGTTATATTTTATTATTTGGGTAAGTTAGACAAACTTCTGAAACCTATAACATATTAACAGAAATATAACATAAAAACAGTAAAAAGATTAACTGTCACCCGTAATACTGACTGGTTGACGTCAGTCATATTGTTTACATTATCCCCCTTAATACAGCTAGCGCCATCTTTTATAAGTAAGATAAATAATGGTCCTGAAAATTCCCCGTTAAGTACATTATAGTCACTAATGATCACAACTCTTCTTAAAAAACAGACTATGTTTACCTAAGTAGTTTTCAATATTGCTTACATTTTAACTATGGTATCGCAGTGGGCTTACTTTAATAACTCGGATCGACTTAACTCTGTGAGTATTTGCTTAAGGACACGCCCATTAATCTGCCATCTTTTTTGTGGTATTGGGTATTCTGTGTTGCCAAAACCAAATCCTAGCAGTGTTGCTAGCAATGAGGAATTTTAAACTCATTTTCCTCTGTGACATAGAGGTCACTGCTAGTTTATGTGTCGATTGTCAATCAGACGTTTACAGCTAACGACATGACACTTATTTAATATTGAATGAAATTGTTACAAGATGTTGTGGTCAAAGTGCGTTTGATGATTGATGATCGATATAGAACACCGCAGCGTCATCTTTTAAAAAAATAGCAAAGTAAAGTGTTTAAAAATTCCTTATTGCATACGGTATTATTTTTTTAATTAAAAGCTGTATTGCCCCCTATTCCCACGAGGACAATATTGGTTTTAAAGTATTGGGCTCGTGTAAATTCTCCATTAAAGGTAACTAATCGTAGGTAACTAAAATGTATGATTGTAATTCAGATTATGAATCGTGCGTCAGTTATTGTTATCAAGAGTTAAGTTGGCTGACTCATAGGTAGGTACTTACCAAAATGTATGTCATTAGGCACTAATTTCTTTTTCAAATTGTAGGCGTGTGAAGTCACGCCAAGTACAGCGTGCTCCTTTCACATCATTAGGAGCTAAACATGCAAAAGGACACTGAAATAATATGTACGAACTATTTGAAGTTGTTGCAATAATGTTGTTATGTTCCTTCCTTGTGTTAAGCTGGCGGGCCGCTTTGATGGAAGCTGGTTGGGGGAGGCCTTTGCCCAGCATTGGAACACCATAATAGGCTTAGGAAATAAGAAAACAAATTGCTGTGCCCTACAGTGTCCATAATTGGTATTTAATTTGTAACATCTATGGTAATGCAATAAGTAATTAAGTGTAACAATATATAGTCCATTAGCCTTTTTCTTATACTTGACATATTGATAGTTCTATCTCACTTGTGTCACTAGTCGCCAGACAAGGATAGTACTACAAAATATCAGACTGTCAAGTTTTTTCTAAGGGGTAATGAATTGTACCGTTGAAAGGCCGTTTTTTTTAAATTCATTATGTCATTATTTTAAATGCTGCCGGGTATAATTTTGTTTTTTAGGCTTATCTTTGATATATTTCTGTTTATTATTTATTGATACGCATCGTGGTATAAATTCATTAAGGCATTATTATTTTTTAAATTAATCATCATTTAAAATAATGTAAATGCTGCCGGGTATAATTTTGTTTTTTAGGCTTATCTTTGATATATTTTTGTTTATTATTTATTGATGCGCGTCGTGGTATAAATAGAAAGTTTTTTTTTTAATTACATATTATTGGTATAAAAATGATTTTGCTACATTAATATTTGTTCCCATTTGTAACTGCTCCAAACCATACTATCTACCATTGTATGTATTTTTTTATTCTGGCAATACTCATCTCTAACAGTATATACTTAAAGTCCTAATTGAAATATCCGTATCATTGTTTCAGGGCGATTTTGGCGTGGCAGCGAATGCTGGTCGTTATCACATAGTTTTTGTGTTCTTCGTGGCGCTAATGTTTGCCCTCAGTTTGGGCTCCCTGTTTGGGTACCACTGCTACCTGGTAGCGCATAATAGAACTACTTTAGGTATGTTGTTTATGGTAAAATGTAACTGAAAACATCGATTGCTTACAAACAATAAAGTGTGATCCATTTGGACCACATCCACCAGCCATTAAAAAGTCACAATAGATTTTCAGGCTAACGATTTCCTGTTACACTTCTCTCGCTCTCAGCGATACGAAATGGTATAGACAAAGATGTGCTCATCACCCCGATGAATGTATGGTACTAATTACCTTAGGAAGGATTTTAGGATACATGCTTTCCATAAAATCGCCCTATGATATTTTTTTTTGTACAGGTAGAAGACTTAACGTGAAATTCAAACCTTTCTACAAAGAGATAAATAAATTTCTAACTGGCAACACTAAATTAAAATTACGTGTAAATGTCAGTTTCCAAAGCTCATTTCAATCAGTCGTCATTTTATTGTTCAATACTATTACGTCAAAGTGAATTGTCCCTTATTGTTATGCAGTGTAATATTGAAAATTGATTGCAATTACTTACTGTCAGGTTACATTACTAAATTGAGATGTTAATTTCAGATGATCTTATAAAGTACCGTCGCTACACCACACCGACGGGTCAAATTATAAATACAGTAATAAAGACCTTGTACCATGGTAATTGCAGTCAGTTTACAATAACGTAGAACGTACATAATATGTGGTTTAGGTACTAGTGTAGTATTTTAATTACTATTCATGTATTTTATAGATTTTATTTGTTTCAAAGTTGTAGTAGGTACAGAAGTTAATAATCGCATTACAAGAACTAAGTAATTAAATATACTATAGATGTACTTACATACACTGTGTTAAACTAGACGAAAAACTACGCTCCGGAAATTATATTTGGTGACTTGATCTAATAGCATTAAAAATTAAGAAAATGTCGATTATTTTGTTCGAATTTTCCGGATATATCTTATCGACTCGAAATCTTTTATTTTATTATTATTTAGATAAAGTATCTACTATAACATTATGGCAATGCAATAAAGATATTGAGTATTGAGTTTCGACCGAAACTGTACCCCTTGGCAAAATGATTGATATAGACATCTTTCAACGTATCATACAGCGTGAATATGTCAATCATTCTGAAAATCATCATCAGCCCACAATCCACGTAAATCCTTTTCTAACACAGAGGCATTCCGTGCACCCGTGTTCCGCGGGGGTCCAGATAAGAACGGGTTCTCCCTCGGCGCCTACAACAACTTCAAAGAGGTATTCGGCAACAAACCGAATCTCTGGATGTTACCTGTATTCACTAGGTGAGTTATAGTTCATAATATTGACTAACAATCTTGACTAAACTGCCTATTCCTTTTTTGGGACACAAGCTGCGAGTGTAGGTGTGCCAATGACTAATTATTTCATTCTATTTTCTAATACCTACTAACAGAAAACGGAAATCTTAGACTGTGACTTAGGTATTATAGCGTTAGGGAAGAGAAAGGAGCTTGTCTGCTGTCCGTCATTGGTCAGGTCACTGTCGAACGCCGCGAGGCTTCGATGTGATTGGTGAATTTATTTAGCCTAGAAATCTAGGTATTTATCTACGTAATACATAATGGTCTCAACCCACATCACATTGGGGTGAAATACGCTTGGTGAACTCTAGGCATGTAATTAGCAAGTGTCCCTGCCTTCTCCGCTTTGGGACTAAGTCTGGGCAAAAACCTACCTTTTTAAGGTATTATTAGTAAATACACATACAAAGAAATTGTCGATACTGATATGATATTGACTTCGAGTGAGAGTGTCAATCCGTCAATATCGATTTACCTAAGATTTCCGTATATGTATGTATGAACAAGTACTTAACTGATTCGGAATACTCCGTACTAGAAGCTTCAGTCCTTTGTTTTACCTTGAATAAAAGCTAGTAAATAATATGTCGAGTATTAACACACTTATAGTTATTTTGCATGCATGTATGTGGTGTGTGTAAACCATCGACCAAATAACCACTAGACATCGCATGATAGCGAAACTGTTATGGCAATACATATCCTAGTTCAAGCATAACGCTGCTCGTTGCCCTATGACAAGCGCCCGCGACGTGAGTTAAAGACAGCCGACTAAAGAGTCAATCGGTTTGGCCACGCCCATTCCCCCACTTCATCTGGTCGACAGAAATGTTGATGTAAAATAACCATATTAGAAGTTTAGTAGGTATATTATGTGGTCGGTGGTGGAAATACATCATAGACGTATGTGTGTGTGTGTGTGTGTGGTACATAATAATATTATGCATGCCCTGTCTATGTGTGTGTAAAAAGAAGTGAATGACGTCGGAACTGTGCATCATTGTGAGGTTTTTTTTTTGTACTAAAATAAAGATATGTATATATTTTATGTTTCCTATGTACTTGAATAATTTTATTAACGAAACGGAATTGTACAAAATTGTTATTTGGGCGCATGGGTGATTCTTTTATAAATGCATTCGTAACTTAATGAATTCGTGTTTGCGTTTATTTTCTGGAGTACCTTTTTTAGTTCCGTTTTAGGATTAAAAAATTGCATTTTTTTTCAAAAAGGAACTTATAATCGAACTACTAGAAAAAAACAGAAACAACTAGTGTATTATAATACCATCGGAGTGATATATGTATTAACATTGCCCCAAGTACTTATTCCGTCCTTGTCAACAATTGAATTAACGCACTTTCAGAGGTTTCATTGACAAATATTATTTAAAAAAATACACAATACAAACGCAAGTCAACGTTAGTATTAGGTTCTCTGCATTCATCCGTGATGCTCTCTCAAATAGCAAGTTGTGCCCGACTTGTAGTTAGATTAGGGAAATCATCGTCAAATATATGCATTTCGTATATACAGGGTGTCCTAAAATAGGCACGCCACACTGACATCGTAGGTAGATGGGACTTAGACGAACCGAACAAGCCTAACAAGCCAATTTTATTTAAAATTGGCTATATCTCAATACCAGTGGTACTATGGGCATGTTAGGCTTGTTCGATTCGTCTAAGTCCCATCTACCTACGGTGTCAGTGTGACGTGCCTATTTTGGGACACCCTGTACGTATATATATCCCATTATTTATTTAGTTTCATTACTCTAATTGGAGGCAAGACTAGGTTCGCAGTTTAAGTCAATGTATGACGTTTCTTACACAAGTGATTTCCGACGAAGTTGTCCCTCAGATTCTCTATTCAAACAAATGCCAAATGATTTGGCTTCAAGCTCTCCTACCATTCATATCATTTATTGCACTCATGTTGAAAGTAAGATGTTACATAGTAAAAAGTATCAAACATGAAACCTGTTAGGGGATGGATGGGACAGGATGTAACCATAGCAAACATTTTTTACTTACATTCCTAAAGGGGACGTCTTTTTTTGGCGTTTATGAGAATTTCATGAAAAAAGTAGAGTGACCAGGCGATTTTTTTGCACGACTAGGCTTCTGTACCTACAGGATTTATTTAAGGACACGCGTCGGATCGCGCGTTGCATCGGGCGCCCATGCGTTAGGGATCATTTATGACGGCCGATGAATCCAAAATGTATGAGCATGCGTCGTTTCCCTAAATGAGGCCAAACATGGTGGCATTTCCTGCAATAAGTTGCATTATTTCCTTGTGTTCAGGTCCTGAATGTAAACTGATCAGTCAGTCATAGTGTGATTAATCATAAATTTCTTCTTGTCGTTACTTTCTTCAACTATTAAATCTTAATTGTCAGCTATGGACACGAAATATCATTATTCCGTTAAGAGACAAATAAGGCAAAATGAATGGGGAATTATTTGACAACCACTGACAGCTCAAAATAATTATTTTTGTAGTTCTGAGATGTCGCTAGTATCGCATACTGATACTAAAGATTTTAATTTAAAAAACCGTCGCTGAACAAAAAGTTGTATGGCTCGCTTTTATTGAACCGAGGAAGCACTTCTCAATTTACTGCTTTTTAGTCGTATTCGAAGGCTGACAAGTCGTAGAATCATGCTCTTTAAAAAAAATACTGATGGCTATTCTAACATACATTTTGCAGCTACAACTCGATAATACCGTATTGTAACATTACTTGGCGTACCGTATTGAACAGTTTGTTTTTATTTTCGCTCTAAAGCTTTTGTAAATTCGAACTAGTGTACTCAATTAGTATATTTTTGATTTTACTACCAGTATCCATTCATTAGTAGTTAACAAGCAAAGAACTTCCATATCTAGTTACACACGAACTAGCGACGTCATTACGTACAATCACTTATTTATAAATCTTATACAAACGGCGTCGTTGTTGCTTTGAATTTTGCCAAATGAACTTACTTCGCTAAAACAGTAAGAGTTGAGTATAAAAATAATATTGCATTGTGTGACATCACATTAATTTCTACTAACACCGAGAACGTTAAGATAATTTACATACATCGGCATGTCTTTCGTCTGTTGTAAAAATAATTTCCCAAAACGTACTTTTTCATTAGAGAGTGAGAAACTGAAGAACTAATGGCGCTAATATCGAGTGTTCATAATATAGTGAAATTGTGACTTATTAAACCTACACTTCACGCTTTTTAATCCCAAAACGGGGTATGCAGAGTCTAAGCAAGCATATGCCACTTCACCGAACGTATTTAATACAACGTGATAGGTTGTAAGCCCATCACTATTATAGAATTCACATACCTTGTGGTATTCGGAATGCAACATGTAGTTTTTTGTAAGACTCGATACTAGCGTCATTAGCTCATAATATCCAGTAATATGGCCTAAACTCATTTGCTTACCACAAAAAGCGACAGTGACGCCATCTGTTATTGTACGTCGGCAACTATATCTCGACCCCCTCCACTCTGTACGTAGTTTGGGCGACGGATGCGAGTACCCGGTGCGGCGAGAGCATCAGCTGCAAACATTCACCACCCAGCCCCCGGACAGTCACAATTACGATTCTATGGGGACGACCCGTGCAAGGTCAGAGGCAGACATCGAGAGCGGAATGAAAGCCGATCGTAACTTGAGTCGCTAATTTTTCACTTTTGATGTAAACTCAACGCCCCCTGTTGGTCGCTTCGCGAAGTACAGTTTCGTTGGTAGGTGGCGCTAGTAACGTAAACTTGTTTTTTTTTTTAAAATGTCGATATGGATTAAGTTTATGGCAGCTTAGTATTTTGTACCTCGAATAGCGTACTGGGTTAGTATATGTTGAATTACGTCCATTTTCTAGTTGATTGTGAATACCAAGATTAGAAACCTCTATTTTTTTTTTATATTTACTTATAATGTAATTTAAGGGTTCGTTATAGCGAATCGCTTAGTCAAATACTCTTTATTGTATACAGTTTTTTTTTTATTTCAATTTTAATGATTATTTGAGGCGTGAATGTCTTGGAGTGAATATCCATTATTTGTTTTCATTTTCATTAAGGTAGGTACTTATATGACATTCATTTCGTTTTACAAGGTGGTTTAGATTTCAGGTTAGTTAATTATACATTATGTAGTCTAACTGTCTAATACTCGGCGCTTCTTGACAGTCGAGGTTTTTTTTATTTTAAATGCCATCTCCATCGATTCTTAGTAAAATGTCTTATTTTAATGAGGCCTTAACATTGTGTTAAAATGTGTTTTTTTATACATGGCGTATACTCAAGTTATGACCGAGCCTAATGATATAAAATAAAAAAAAAAAACATTGTTACTAATTGTAATGAGATCATAATGTTATTTAGAGGCTTTTGCATTTATTAAATCCGTTATATACAACACACACGACTGATAAGTAAGTAGATAAATATGCAAGTTAATGTTTACATTTTTTTTTTTGATGCACAATAAATATTTTTTTTTATTTCTTAAGTTTGTTTTTTTTTCTTTACGCTAAAGAGCTTACACTTTACCAGTAAAAAGTACAACGCTACACAATATGCAATTATGAGAGCAATGCGTTATATGTCGCTCGAAAAAGTTTGACAACATGAATATTAATATGTGTTAAAACAAACCTATTTAAATGCACAGTTGGGCAAAAAGTCTTGAATTTATCAGTTGTAAATTATGACAGACAAGTTTAACAACATTAACAGTTACCATAAATAATATAAGCTCTTTTTTGCCAAACTGTATTATGCACTATTTTTATCATGTTGTCGTGATTTTAAAATCTAGGTTTACTGCTTTATCATAGCAAGCAAATGGATACGATTCAATATTTTAATTTAATTCAAATAAAAAAATCATAGGGCTCCAAAAATAAAGTCTGTGTGGTATATAACAAGAAACAAATATTTCAACAGCTTTTGTGTTTCGTCTATCAGCAAGCTATAATTAATAAATTCACGGTGAAGTTTATTTTAAATAAAACTGCGACACTTCCGGGACTGATGTTTAAGAAAAATATTACATTACTGTCAAAAAGTAAAAACCGACGTATGTACAAACTTTTTCTTTCAAAATGATTTACGTTGTAATCTTTAAAAAGAACCCGAGAGGTGGCGCTTATTTAACCCATTAACGCCCAGAAGAATACTTACTTTTTAATTGATTTTGACATTTATTACCAAGTAATAGAGTTTAAAATAACTTGTCAGTGTCCGAGTCCAGTGGGTGCTAATGGGTTAAAATAATCTCATAGTATAGACTGAAATGTTTTGTTTATTATTTTAGCACGGAGCTGAACCAAGAGACTGAAAGTTGGAGTCTGTGTCCCAGAAGTGGCACAAACGGCGTACCACAGATAGTTTAAGGATAAAAAAAAGCATATTTTATTCAACTTTACATAGTTTACATTATACATATTTTTTATTAAGTAATTAAGACGTTTAAATTACATTTTTTTAATGCAATAAAATTCCTTCCAATATCCAATGATCTTTTTAATAATTGGCGTGAACGGAGTCATTCACTTCTTATTTTGATCCTCATTATTTCTACTCTTGATGTGTCCTTTTGCATGCTAATGTGGTAGATAGTGATGATTAACCTTTTAACCGCCAATGTCTTATATGTCACTCAGTGATTTTGAAGTCGATGCTATTCAAAACATAATTCAAAATCCCTGAAAGAAACATATGGCGGTTAAAGGATTAAGAGGCGTCCATGTGTGCTATGTGAGAAGGCTGTTTGCAAAACCTATCCTGTGATACATATTTCAGAAGTGTTTAAATTAAAATCAGCGAATTATTGACTAAAATAAATGTGTCTAGAACGGGAATTGCTTTATGCCCGAGTCATTTACATAAAGGTGCTGATAGACTTTTAGTGAGCATTCTTGGGTATATCACGTCACAGTAGAATTACTAGAATATTTAGTGTTAGCGACTGCTGGACAAGGGCCGCGCCCAATGATTTCCATGATAATTTGGGGGAAATGCCAATAAGCCCCACGCTTGGCAGGCGGGTTGGCAGTCAGTGATCAGTTCGACTAATCTAAAAACGGCGATTGCTAGAACTATCGAACATTCTATTAAAAGTGAAAGCTGAAGTATATCAGTACCATAGTGAAGTTTTTTTAGGGAATTGTACATCGGCATACTTTTGTAATTCGCACAAATGTTTAGTATATATCGCCACTTAAATTTTACTATATGCATGGACCCACAGTGAAATTTAAGTGGAGTCTTGAAAGTTTAATAATTTAGGTTACATTCTATTAGAAAGATACATATCATATTATTTCCCGACGTACGGTACATGTAACTGTGTCGAAACGTCGGGCAAATAACGATGGTAAGCTGAATGTTTGTCTTTGGTTAATTTCCCGCCGTTATACCCGGTTTAAACTATGAACATAATGTCAGTGCGCGTTACTTTAAAAAAAAAAGAGATACGTACCAATACAGAAAACGCCTCATGCAGCACACATGGAACAAGATAATGCACTTTATTTTAAATTTAAAACACGCTTTAACTTAGTGTAAACCAAATAGTCATAGGCCTTTTTTTTAATCCTTCTGCCTAGTGAAAGGTTAAAGTTATGCTTGTTTCTTCACGTTTAAATACAGGCACTATTCACTGGCCTATAGTATCTATTATGGTTTACACTACATAGCTTCAAGCTAGCCGGCATTTTTCTTGTTGTAATAGTATCACAAATGTTTGCACTAGTGGAGTTTAGGTCTGTTTTGAATTGATATATTTTAGGATGGTTTTGTGGTCGCGCGTCTCGTCACTGCCGACACATGAGCTTGTTGCGTTTTACTATTCATTCAAATTCATTTATTAAAAAATACATAGGTGTTGTCTTAATATTAGGTAATAGCATAAATATATTTATAGGTCATATACAATGATCGCGTCTGGACTAGGAAGAACCTGTATAATTAGATTGTGAACTGAACCACTATAATTAGATTGTAAGGGTTGTGATTGTTATTGGATAAGTACCTACTTAAGCTAGGTACTTACCGCCTTAATTAGGTAGGTACATAGGTTCGAAAATAACAAGAAGTTCGTGGGGAAAAAATACCGGTCCAATAGTTTATTAGTGTGAATAGTTCATGGGCGAAAGGTTTCGTTCTATGGGCTCAATCTTCAATTTTATGGTTAACTAGCTGTCCCGACAAACATTTGTAATGCCATAATAAGTTGCCTTTGTACCCCGTGTATTGGGGGAAATGCAACTGGTAGATGCATAAAAAATGACGACCTACTGAATACGCATATAAAATTAGGTAAAAATCGGTAATGCCGTTTAGGAGGAGTACGGTAACTAACATTGTCACATGGAAATGTTATGCTATGTTAGTTATATTATTATCTTGGTGACGAACAGATAATATAACTAACATAGCATAACATCGATCAGCCCTGACAAGTCGCGTGACTGTAAAACCAGCCTTCACCATAACAAGTGTAAATGCATGTCTTACGTTTGCCAATATACACACATCAAAAGTGGATCCAGTACATTTTAGAAGATTGCAACCAAGAATATATTTTACCAAAATTGAATTCATTCATAATTTATTCAAATTGTGGTGATAAGTCATTGATACAGGCATGGGGGAATTAGGTAGGACACCAATCCAGAAGATTAGATTTGATTTAAATAAATTAGTTTTTTTTAGAGCTAAAAATGTTCTTGATCCCTAGACACTTTTGATGTGTGTATTTGATAGAAGCACAAAGAAACTAGTACCTATCAACCTTGCGTTAAATTAATACGTTCGTATTTTACGATTCTTTAAATTCAAGCATAATTCAATTCATTTCGAGCATAATTAAAGGGCAGAATTATACGGTCACATATAAAAATAGGCAATCAAAAGAAGTCTGGGTGTGTACTTCTTTAATGTTCTGTAAAAAATGTAGTAGATAAATTGTTACGTACATCAAAATAGTACTTACCAGCGAATAGGACAATGCCTAAAATAACATTTTCTAATCTTCAGAGTCATTTTCCGAACTGTCATTAATGTCAAAAAACCTTTGTTAGCGAACACTAGATGGCAGTTGTGTCAAATTTCTTGCAGAATAAATGTGAAAAACCGGTAGAATTGACCTACCTACACAATTTCTGCTAGATCATAGAAATAATTATAATTAACAGCTTTTACTACTAGTACTACTTTTTCATCTCAAATAATGTTTAACATTCCTCTTGGTTCTTGTTATCTTAACGTATTTCCGTATTAAACTAACGTTTTAGTAACTTAACCAATACCTAATGTGTTACGTTCAATGTAGATATACTAGTACTCGTATAAACTCCAAAATGTA
>SJJU01006284.1:0-29445 GCA_012932125.1 Conopomorpha cramerella | reverse complement strand
CAGGGATAGGCGGTGTGTTATGTGATAATTCTCAATGGATAGCTGCGCATCTTCGGGATCTTTCTCTTCATCTTTGGGGTGACAATATGACAAGCGTGACTCATATTATTACGTTGCACCTACATACAGTTTAACAAGGATTTGTGGCGCGTGTGTTCTGAATATTTAATGTGTTTTCTTGCAACTCTCGTATTTCTTATTTTCTTGGTTTGTTTTAGGTCCCAAGGTCCTTGGTCAGCATGAGCAGGAGCATTCATGCTTCTTTTTATATATATCGAGGTATTAATAACTTAACTACGTGACTGGTACGCCATCTGTAATATTTTGTCCAGCTTTAGGTTTCGTTAGAATAACTATCTATATAAATAAAAATGAATCGCCGTTCGTTAGTCTGGCTAAAACTCGAGAACGGCTGAACCGATTTGGCTAATTTTGGTATTGAAACAAACGTGGAAGTCCAGGGAAGGTTTAAAAGGTGTATTTCTTCCAATACGCGGGGTACAAGGGCGACTTCCAATGGCAAAACAAATGTTTGCCGGGACAGCTAGTTTGAAATAAAAAACAGACACATTTTTTCTTGAAAAACGTGATTTTTAGTTAATAATGACTAATAGTGCTAAACCATTGACTGGGTTTTTTTTAATGTGAAACTATACCAACGTAGCAATGCTAGAGCTAGCTAGTTTTGCAGATCTCGAAAATATCGCCTTATAGAATGTATTATTATCCGTAAATCACTATTTCGGGCGCGAGTCGTTTGATTTCAAGTAGTTCTTATTCGTCTGATATACAAAAAATTGACGAAATCGTTTTACGCCAGAAATGTCGACATTGTGCGTCTTTATTCACGTACGAATAGATAATTTCTTTTCGATATTTTCGTGATTTTCACAATATGTTTCGTCTTTTCGACAAAAAAGCAACGTCCTCTGACTACATAGAAATGGTTTCTGAATTAAGAAACTATAGGTACTTATCTATTCAAGATGTTAAATCATTTAGATTAGGTATACGTACTTACACAATATTTACTATTTTCAAAGAAAAAAACTATTTCGACGCAATAATTTGTAGAGATAAAACTCGCTTTAGACGAAGTAAGATTCTTGGTTTACAGTATAATTGTAATAATAAAAAGGTAAATCATTAAACGCTTGTTGATGTAAACCAAACCTTAGCGTAGTGAAATCCACGTAAGTTGGTAGGTAGTTGTCGGGAACTGTCTTTACGAATCGCGATTCCCAGAAGTCAACTAAATTACAACAGCATTAGACCACCAACACTCGGCAGCGTGTATTGTTTCCACACCGTTTTACCCGCCACAGCAATGTAAACAAATGTCAAATATCCTGACCTTTGTTGTGTAGAAAATTATTTGGGCTGAAAGCCCAATTAGGAAATTAATGGTAATATCGATTTGCTCGAACCACTGACTGTATCAATCGTTCTATAAAACAGGAACCTGAGTACAGTCTAACTCCCCGATTCCCATCGCGATGCATCGAACAGTACGATTTCTATTACATCTGAATTTCGATAATACATCTCTGGCAATAGGGTTGAAAGGTGCTTGGCAGGTTTTGAGTTAGAACTGATTGTGACAGTATCTTGGGGCTTCGGACCACTCAGTCTGTTCAAACATTATCCAAGTGTTTGTCGAGCAATGCGATGCTTGTGCAGGGCAATAAAGTCTACTTACATCAAACCCTGTTACTTTTTTTTTATTGGGAAACTCTCTTGAGAATTCAAATTATTATTTTTTGCGATGGTAGGTTACCTACTTACATTGTGTTCGCCATGTAAGGAAATGTCTACAACAAAACGTTATTAAAAAAACTTCTCATCATCATCAGCCACATGACGTCCACTGCTGGATGAAGGGCCTCCCCCAATGAGATCCGTCATTTGGGGTATAATGCCTGAGTAATCGCCACGCTTGGCAGCCGGGTTGGCGATCGCAGTGGTGTTGTGGTTTAACTCACAGAGAGCGCTGCTGCCCGTTCTCTGGAGAGCTCCCTCGGTCGCCTCTTACGACCCCCATGACGGGAAAAGTTGGGCTGGGTTGGTGACACATGTATTCTATTCGCAGTCACCACACGGTTTAAAAAACTTATTAACATTTCATTATTGCACCATTATTTCATTACCCGCTGGACCAGCCGGTACTGAATATAATATGGAAACAAACTAGGTATATTCTTTATTTTTCTTGACTTGATTTTTTTTTGTGCTGTCTATTTGTCTGTCAATTTTGTACTGGAAGAGAAAATTCGACAGATATTACAAAAAATATAGAAATGTCTAGCAAGTTTTCTATTCTACGCGAACAAAAGTATTTATTTTAAAAGTACCTTCTAATACTAGTGTTTGCGGTAGATACCTAAGTGGCGCATCTCGTCAGCCTTCACTCCACTATTCCCCATGTTGACTCAGGCACGCTTTACACATTAACCGAAAGGCATCGCTGTTTTACACAGACATTAGAGGCGTATAGAAGGGAAATTTTTCGTATGGATCTGACGTGTGTACAGTATTCGAACAGAAAAATAATGTCAGTATTTAATTTAAACGATCAGAGTTCACTCTTCTTTCTTCTTTCACAAACAAGTAGTTATTTGACTGATATAGGAATTGCCGTCTGACCCTCTCATCCAGCACCAGGAAGCTACCGCCAGAGCTTCATCCAGCAGCCTGCAGACAAACTTGGCTTGGTTCCAGCAATTTTTGTGTGACACCTTTTACATCCTACTTACTTAAGTCCTATACTTACTCCAGTGGTACAAAGATACTCTACCAGATCGCTCATCTGCTTACTATCTTCAACGACTGCCAGAGCACCGAGCTCATGATTCATGATCTTAGCTCGCCATCGACCTTCATATTCTGTCACATATGCAGGACTGTATCTTTCGTTTCTTAAATACAATTTATTTCCAGACTTAAAATGAACGACCTAGATTTTCAATTGAGTTCATGGCAGGAAATGCATAAGAGTATAATACATAAATGTACTAGTAGATAAATGTAGGTTTGTGTCAGTTAGAATGTGCTATGATGTGGAATGAAATTGTGCGCGGACCGATTGCGACTGAAACCGAATAGCCACGACCAAAAGGTTCTTGTTCATTCCACCATACATGAATGTATTTGAGTTTATTAATGCATACTACCGATTATAACTTATAGCTATAGTCATCGGAACGGTAATAATCTGAAACGATTCAACTAGACCAATTTAATGTCGAATGCGAACGGCACTTTTTATTCAGGAACCTTCTAAAATTCTTAAGTTTTTCAACAGTAGCTTCTACTAAATCATAAGAAACATACCTTGGAGAAAGCCAGTCTTATGGATATCGAGGTCCATGCCGTATGCTCGACCCAGCCGACTTTTCTCCACCCCCAACTAATTGCCTAACCGACGTGACGCGAATAATGTTAGTATTTCTGAAGAAAGAAAAGCGGTTCTTGGTCTTTCACCTCGTTTGTTTGCTTATTGGTTCGTGGGAATTGTTCTCCGTGACTGTGCTATATATATCTGTGAGTTGGGAGAGTGTTGGCTGAATTGTTGAACACTTAGTTCCGAATTCCTATATTAAGTATGTATTACGGGTCTTTACTTATATACATTTTTAATACTACGAACGTTATGATCTGTGAAAATTGTATGAAAGTACGCGACGTGATACCCGTAAGGTAAGTTATTGAAACGTGACATTAGTAAATAAAAATGTTTATTTATTTATTAAGGTTCACCAACAGCAATCACATTTATACATGCTATTTCTAAAAAGAAAAGAAGAAAAAATACAATAAAAACAAAAATGGATGGCTAATTATAGGTAAACACCACATGCTTAAGTTAAAATATCACTGGGTACGAGGGCTGAATCGTTATTAGACTAGAAGGAAAGCTGAAGCTAAATTTACTTAATTTTAACAATTTTTATTTGTATAATTACCACTTCAATTGTCATTATATTTATTTATTTTACTGTTGCTATTTATATCATAACTCTATATTTAATTAAACGTCGTGTGATATCTAACAATAAAGTTATTTTATCAGTGCGCATTAGCTTAAATGTTTTTAATGTATGAAAGAGTACTACAACTATGTTTTTAATTTCTTACTCATTTTAACAATAGCGTAACAAATTGTAAGCCAAATATAAGATTACACATATCGGTGATACGGGGCATTTCCCGCAGCTCTACGTACAATGCGCCTATTGTGCATGAAGTAGGCAGAAATGTTTACATTCTAAACACAGCTAAAGTTACCTAATTATTCGTTATAGTCACAATATAATACTATGTTTACAGTACAAATAATGTAGAATCACTAACAAGTTTTCACTAAAGTCTTTATGAATGCCATCATCGTCTGTTTACCTTTTCGGATTGGTACAAATTAAAACATTGAAATCATCGAATAGCTTTTTTCTATATATTTTATATTATACTTTAATACAACAATTGGAAATATATTCCCACTTAGTCTAAACTAACTTTGAACTTTAAGGAATACCTTCACTGCAGGGGGATTATAGGTACCAATTTTCTAGAAAAAATATACAACAGCGAATGCTAGGTAGAGTTATTGTCATTTTCCTGCCCTTATCCCACACTACGATTATTGTATTGGGTCAACATTTTCATATACTGATATTCTTTACACGTAGTTAGTTTCGTGTGAATTTAAAATCCAAGAGAACATCTTAAGGGGTATAATAAAATCCGTCGTATTCCCTAAGTTAACGCTTTAACAGGCAGAAGGGTTTTTTGAAATTCATTGATTTTAGACTGTATTCCAACAGACTATGGTTCGAAATTAAGTGGGTTCTATATTACCTCTGCCTGGTAAAGGGTTAAAGCGCCAGTGCGCTGCTAGTGATGCTGATCAAATGTACGCTAAATACGGACAAACTGATACACTTCACACCTTTTAATCCCAAAGCGGGGTAGGCAGAGGCACTTGCTTAATAAGCAAATGCCCACGGTTCACCAAGCGTATTTACCCAACGTGACAGGGGGTGAGCCCATCGCCGTTATAGGATTCACACACCTTGTGGTGTGCAGGTTTCATCACGATGTTGTCCTTCACCGTACGAGCGTTGCGTTGCGTACATAGGCTCTAAAAAGAGTCCCATTGGTACACGTCCAGTAGCCGGACTCGAACCCGCGACCTCCCGGTTACAAGTCAAGTATCCGAATAATTGGACCATGATACACGTCAATTAGTTAGTCAACGTTTAAGCTTTTTATGAATATGACCGTACGAGTCTCATGGTCTTTTGACACAAAAATAACGACTGATATATATATATATGATATATTGGAGCTGCGTACACAATGTACAATTTGGTCATGTTAGCAGCAGTAGGTAGGTACCTGATACTGGAGCTGACCAAGAAGTATACTGACTGTCTTCAACGGTTCTGTTTTTTACCCTAGGGACTACGACTGAGAGATTTTGTGTGTAAATAATTAATCGAGACTAAAGTAGACACTTATGTATGTATGGATCGTCCCATTATGCAAAAAGATGGGCAACGAAAAAAAATTGTCCATACGAAATAGACAAATGTCTAGGGAGATGACATTTTTATATTTGTGGAGGAAAATTTTCCTTTTAAGGGACTTCAGAAAAGGAGTCTTCCTCAATTATTAAAATTATGTATATGCTTTTTTTGTTTCTTGGAAAGAAGATATTTGTGTATGTCTCATGATAAGGAAATCAGGTTTTGATGATGGCAAACTCGGTTAATCGCGGGGAACTTGAATCTTTTCTTTGTTAAACTATACGTTTCCCCGCATATTTGACAAACAACAAGTAAAAGTTGTTCATATTGATAAGCCCAACGACATTTATAAGACCATTGCTCGAGGTCCTTTTTTTCATGTACGGTGGGCCAAGAAATTAGTCAACAGTGTTGATAGCACATTCTGTGACACTTCATCATCGTCATCATCATCATCATCAGCCGATACTTGTCCACTGCTGGACATAGGCCTCTGTGACACTTAAACATCAATAATGTAGAATTGTTACATTGTGACAAATACTGTTTCGTAAATGATATCTTTAAAATGACAGTCCAGAATCTCGGCTGACTTTACGTATTACTGTACTATACTATTTAACTAACTAATATGACAGTACTGTTTTCAGTTTAAGCATTGATGAGTAATTTTGTTTTTACGTTTTACATAATAATTAAAATAAGTACAAACTGCTTCAGGTATATTTTGTACCAAGTGAGGGTTTTTTTTTCTCCCCTCTGTTTTTATTATATTTTATTTTTCTCAATTCCATGCAGTACGAACGGCCAAACAGATAAAAGCGTTTTGCAGCGAGCATATCAAAACTTGTGTCAGTAAAAAAGGCAAAACACAAAATTTCTTCGTTTTCGTTACTTTAGAAGATCACAGCTCGAAATGTTGAATAGAAAGAGAATTTAGTAGAATTATATCATTTAGTAAATGAAAACGCAGTAGATATAAGTATTGACTTACTAGCTGTCCCGGCAAACATTTGTTTTGCCATAAGCTTTTGTACCCCGTGTATTGGAACAAATACACCTTTTAAACCTTCCCTGGACGGCTAATTTTCGGCCTAAATTTTAAAAATTAGCCGAATCGGTCCAGCCGTTCCCGAGTTTTAGCGAGACTAACGAACATCAATTCATTTTTATATATATAGAAGATAGAAGATGAGTAATTTTTCAGAACCTGAATACTACAACATACCCAGTACAATTGTGTAGGTATACATAACTATTAGTCAATAGTGCTCGAATCAATCTTATCTAACTGGTAACTAACTAATGAAAATTAAAGGGACCATAGTCGAAGTCACTAATGAAAATTACCTCTTAGAAATTGAGTAAAAGGTAAAATTATATAACTTATAATTGAATTTCCAATCATCTTCCTTGTCCAACAGCCAAAAAGTTTTATGCAGAAGTTCGTTCGGCCTGCCAACCAGCAAGCGTAAGTTAATAAATAGTTGAGCCCGTTGGAGCAAGGTTAACTAAGTTGGAAAGTCTTATTTTTCGCGCCAACTGGGTCGGGAATACAGCCAACTTAGGTAAGACGTCCACTGGGACAGCGTGGTTTGCGGATAAAGGTCTGTTCACACCGGTGGCGGGGGAACTTCACCGTGAGTAATTTAAGTGATACTTTTACTTTTTGCGATTCGATGTTGTCGCTTGTCGTCGACGTCTGATTTGGACGAGTGGTCACAGGACACACAGTTGGTGCTTCTTGAATAACAATTTGTAGGTTCGATTCTCGACAATGACATAATGTTAAAGTTACGACATTATTGTGTTCTTCTCTGTCTTGAATTGATAGAGACGATAGGAAAACACAGCATATTCAAAAGATGGAAATAAATTGATCTAATAGGTAGATTAGAACTCATGGTTGATTGGTCTTGCAGTTGTCGGTTCTGGGTATTATACCGGTTATTCTAGTCGTGTAATAATGAGCCTTTCTCTTCGCAGTGAAATTTAATGGTGGATTAAGACATTGTAATAAACCCCGTGTACCCTAAAACGTGGCGTGTGTACCTTATAAGGAGATCACGTATCATGTTGCTTAAACCACGAACCATCATTTCAAGACTTTCATGCATATCATAATTAAATCAAACATGTATTTCCGCAAAGACAACACAAGCATAAACTTAAAACAAACCAAGAAAAATAGAAATATAGGATGTCAACACAACAACACATTGAGTATTCGGATCTCACGTGCCAAAAGAACCTTGTAGAACCGTACCTATCTGTGAAATTTCCATATTAATTTGTAGTTGAATGTCAGTGTACCATATTTTGCCGTTACGTCATGACATCATATCGAACATTTAGTGGGCACTTCAGACGAAAGATAAATAAACTTGCGAGTCGCGTAGCACCCTCAGACACTGTCTGTCTCTTTTCAAGCAATTTGAATTCAATGTACCCACACTTCACTTTTAGTACCAAAACTTAATAATACCCTGTAAGCTAGGTAGTAGTAGGTAGGTGAGAAAAATCAATAATGTCTTGGTCTTTCATTCCTGTTTGATTTTCATATCTTTGTCTCGTTTTGTTTTATACGTCAGTTACGTTTAATTGAAAGTCGTCTGCGTTTGGTCTGAGGTGGGCACCCAGCTTTAAACCCCGGACGCAACGTGGGACACTAATGACGTAGCCTCGAATGAATATTCATGGATGCAAAATAGTTTTCCTCAAGGAGTTTGCGATCGCGGTCACCGCTTATTTTCTTATTTTATCCTGTGCTACTGTATTGGTTAACTTGGGATTTTGCATTTTGCAAAGAATAAGATGCAGTATGGTAGATAAGAAAAATTAATTCTAAATGTTGTTAGTTACAATTTAGATGATACTTTGTGTTTTTATTGACACATACATAGCATAGGGTAACACATGACATATCGTCACTACGATACGAACCCAAAAATAACAAATGTAGCACCTGCAGCCCTTTTTTTTGTTTACGAGGGGGAAATCCTCATGGGGGGTGTCCATGAGGATTTCCCCCTCTATAGGGACGGCGACGGGGTAGTGTCAGACTTTTACTGACTAAAACCTCCCCCGATGGCTTTCGTTTATCGCTGGTGCTGGGTGGGTCCTGGGCACCCAGAGGACATTCTTCAGGCAGCACCTGCAGCCCTAGCACGCGCATCAAGAAAGACACGACTTAAAACAAATACGCGCTGTGATTGGCTGCTATGTCATACATCGTGCGGCTCGGCTTGTTCCAACCAATGGCAGTGCCTGATATGTCTTGTCATTTCTTTCTTGGACCGCTTTGCTAGGGTGGCAGTATTGGGCAAACCATACGTACAGTAATAGTTCACATAAGAGTACCTATAGTCATTGAACAAACTATTTTCGAGGAAATAATTCTACTTAATTGAGAATTTACAGGCATCCACGCATCCAGGAATAACTGTAAGTACATAATATGATTCATCCCCATTTGATAACTAAACTTCCCCCCTTAAACCCCTCAGATATGACTTTGTATGCTAACAACACAATATTTTTGTGTAACATTCCATTCTAACATATAATATAATTATTTAAACGTGAATGTTAATTCCAGTTCTAAAATCGCGCACGTTTCATCCAATAATTCACTGTTCCGCAACAAACAACACAGACAAAATCTTACCGCAATTATGTCGACCGGAAATTCCGCTACCTACAGCTTAAACTGAAGCAATTCGCCGCTTCAGCAAATCGGATCGAAACTGCATTATTCAAGCTAACGAGCTCAATAACAAACTAGAGAACTAACACCCACTATTCTCAGTTGTAAACTCACATTCGGCACGTACTTGAGTCCACATTTTGTCTCTCTCACGCATCTAAATGTTGATAGAGACGTACTATCTACAATTCTTTTGTTATTGGTTTTTTAGTTACACAGCCACTGCGATAATACCACGACTATAACAAGCGGGAATGGGTAGTTGTTTGGAGCAATAGTTTTGGCATATCTGCTCGTTTCAGTGAATGAAATCGCTAGCATTGCTGGATATGGTTTTTCAAATGTTATGTGTAGAATGGTTACATTTTTAGAGTGGGTTGAATCTGGGTATCTACAACGGATATTTCTAGTACGATAAATTAAATTATTTACAGAATTTGTAACTAGGTCGAACAATCGACCAAGACTTGTTAATGTTTTAGTATGTTTACTTTTGGAAGAGTCATCAAAACTGATACACCAATTTCTTGGACAAACTACCACACTAACAATTTTTTTAAATCTTTTAGTGCAGTTTTATTACTTTTTGTTGAGGTTTCCGTACTGCTTGGCGTACAGACGAGCAATCCAGTCTTGACAATGTCAATGTGACATGACTGTTTACACCTAAGTTTTTTTATACTTGTTTTATGTGAAATAAATGTCTTATCAACTTCCACGTGTATTTTAACACTTTTCCAAAATAAAGGAAAGTCTCCTTTCCGTCAAATGAGCTAACTACTACTGAGCAGTCCGTCCAGGGTCTATAAGTTTTTTTCCGTCCTGTATAGTATAGTAGCCAGTGTATAGTATAATAGCGGACTACAAAAAAATATTCGGAATGTAATAGCTGAAGTCCGAAATGCTTTATAAACTACCTATGTTTTTTTATCTAAACCAAGATGTTTATCCTTAACTTAAAAAGTTTTTGAATGTACTTTAAAAAAAAACTGAGCCTTTCAAACGAAGGCTGCCTCCGTGGATTTACTGATGGCCCCAAAAAGTATAACTCTAATTAGGCCAAAGATTTTTTAGATAAGAGAGATTTTACCAAATCTTTAATCTTGGGATCTTTTTACTAATTAGTCCTCGAAATGAAAGCTGGAACCATTACGGGAACGGCTTCATGCTCGTCTTAACAGTTATAATCAAGTATTATTTGTCGTTTCTTCGTATTATTTGTTGTTTCTGGTAATCTTTAATATTCTACTCCTTAGTGCTCTGTTCCACTAGTTGGACCAAGGGCCGTTACTATAAAAAAGCACCCTCAACTGATTTTGTACTTTGAGATCATTTTTTGTTTTGTTTCAGGCATTGAAACCTGCTGAACTGGACTCATTAGGCATCACAGTAAGAATAGACTGCGTATTTACCCTGTATAATATAATAGTTATGTAGTTGGTACCTACTTACCCCCTTACCAATAAACGCGTTATTACTTATACAACGGTTATTACAGGTCTACAAGAACTGGTTATTCCGTATTTGACATATACAGCTGACAAATTAGGTTGAGCTTTGTGTATCTTCAAAATAGAAATTCCGCCATTATTAGTAAGACCCTTAAATTATAATCGTGCAAAACTTTCCTAAAGGGAGGTAAGAAACGGCAAGAGGAGAGACTAAACTGTCATCTTCGTGATTGTCACAAATTATTTTGCCTTCACTTCTCTCCGCATCATAAATTCGACCTTCTCGCTGCTGTCGGAAAAGTTTTCTATTTAAATTTATGGTTGATTCAGCAGAACTACAGTGTTGCTTTGTTATTCAAACCACAGGACTCTTTTGTTACTGATATCTCATCCTATTGTTAGCTTTTGCAGGAGGCAGATGACATGAAGCCCAACATGGATTAGTATCTAGGATGAAAGTCGCGGGTGCGATTCGACATAATCGAATCGAAAGGAAATTTAGTGATCAGCCGAGGAATTTGTTCTGTACGTCTGGGTGTTTTATTCATCAATGTATGTAGGTACTATACGTATTCATGTAAGTATATTAGTATCTTACAAGTACTGGGTATCCTAGTTTGGGGTTAGATGAAGTCGAGCAAAAATATCCCGCAATATTTATTTATACTTATCAATGTAGAAGACATCAGAAACAATAAAAGTAACAATGAGACACTCAAAGGCTCTACAACACAGTTATCCACCAAAAGAGTTAACAATTGTTATATTCTTGAAACAAAATGCTATAAATCAACGAAAAACTGACGGGAAGAATCCGGAGTTAAGATGAATCTTCGTAAAGTCCCCGTTTGGAAAATATTCGCAAAGGTAGTTTTTCTGCTGTGTCTAGCGATAAATAGACGTTTACGTAGGTACATACTGCGCAGTTTTCCAGGAATGTCAGCAACTATTAGGTCATAACTATCTTACTTTGGCCGTTACGTGATATGGATCGATGAACATTCTTGTATGATTTATTTATTTACTAGCGGCCCGCCCCGGCTTCGCACGGGTAGACATGTATAGGTACAGATATTAAGTATAATAATAATTAAGTTATAAGCATGCTAATTAAAATGACCATAAATCAATAAATTAGAAAAAAATATGCTTATCTTAAAGCCTCCCTGTACACTACGTTGGCTGTGGTATTTGTAGGACACATACAATTGCTCGTGGAAAAACACTTAAGTCGACTATGGAAAAAGTTTGTCCCTGGAATATATTTATTGTTAAGGCAAACGATATCTTTATAGAACCCTATGAAATATATGGGCCAATTGCACGCCACTGTGATCTGTTTTCGGTTTCTCGCATCCAGCTTCTGCCAGCCATCTTGCGTATATCATCAGCCCACGTTGCCTGAGGGCGTCCTACACTCCGTTTGCTGAGACGCGGTCTACACTCGAGAACTCGTTTTCCCCAACGGTCATTGGTTCTACGGCTAATATGGCCGGCCCACTGCCACTTCAGCTTGCTAAAACGATGAGCTATGTCAGCTTGCTAAAACGATGAGCTATGTCGATGACTTTGGTTCTCTGTCGGTCTCAGCTCCGTATGTCATTACAGGTAAGACACACTGATTGAAGACTTTTGTCTTCAGGCACTGTGGGATCGCTGATGTTAAGACTCGACGTAACTTCCCAAATGCTGCCCAACCCAGCTGAATTCTTCTGTTTACCTCGTCCTCGAAGTTGTTTCTACCCAATTGCAATGTCTGCCCAAGGTATACATATTTTTGAACAACTTCGAGAACGGTGCCGTGTACTGAAATCGGTTCCGGTAGAACATGTTCATTGAACATGACTTTGGTTTTATCCAAGTTCATCCGTAGGCCGATCCGTAGAGAAGAATCAGCTAGGTCATTCAACATCAGTTGAAGGTCCTGCAGCGTTTCTGCCATGATGACGATGTCGTCTGCAAATCGCAAGTGAGAGATGTGTTCGCCATTGATGTTGATGCCACGTCCTTTCCAATGCAGCGTCTTGAACATATCCTCCATTGCATTTGTGAACAATTTCGGGGAAATAACATCCCCTTGTCTCACTCCTAGATGCAATGGTATGGACGTGTCTGCTGATTTTGTACTTGGACGGACATGGTGGCAGCCTCGTAGAGGCATCTTATCACTTGGATGTATCGCCAGTCAACTTGGCAACGCTGCAGAGAATCCAGAACGGACCAGATCTCAACCGAGTCAAAGGCCTTCTCATAGTCCACGAATGCTAGACACAGGGGCAGATTATATTCTTCAGTTTTCTCTATACTCTATATCTGCCGCACTGTGTGGATGTTGTCTAACCACCATAACCGCTCCGAAATCCAGCCTGCTCCGGAGGTTGAAATTCGTCGAGTCTTCGCGCAAGACGGTTTGTGATCACTCCTGAGAACAGCTTGTAGACGTGGCTTAGAAGAGAAATGGGTCGATAGTTCTTCAACAGGGTTTTGTCTCCCTTTTTGAAGAACAGGACGACCACACTTCTACTCCACGCCTCCGGAGTTCTTCCTTCGAAGAGGCCAGCGTTAAAAAGCTTTTGGAGCTCCCTCAATATCGGTTTACCTCCAGCCTTTAATAGTTCTGTTGTAACGCCATCCTCTCCTGGAGCTTTTCCGTTTTTGAGCTGTCTATGAGCGATCTCAATTTCGCCAGTACTGACTTCTGGCAGGTCTTCGGTGGAGTGGCGTGTCAATGTGGCTCTAGAGTCCGCATTTTCGGGATCAGGGCGAGATGCATGCGATGCGTATAACTGGCCATAGAAGTCTTCAACCTCCGAAAGGACCGACGGCTTCGAATTGACGACTTCTCCACTTGCTGTGGTCAACTTCGCAAGGTGGCTTCTTCCAAGAGATTGTACGAACACTTTTGACCCCGGATTCTGCTCAATCGCTCTTTCTATTGAAAGAGTATTGTAGCATCGGAGGTCGCGCCGCACGTGCTTACTAATCTCCTGGTTTAGAGCCCGCCTTGCGGTCGAAGTGACGGGTGGATTCTCCCGTCGTTCCTTCATCAGCCGTAAAGTCTCCTCGGAAAGCTTTGACTTCCTGCCCTTACGCTGGATTTCACAAAATCTCGTACCCTCTTCCCTGAGGACCCGAGTCACATTTTCGAGGTTCTTGTTCACGTCTGCTGTTGTTTCCACGGCAACGAATCGGTTCTCCAAACTTAGCTGGAAAGCTTCGGATCCCATTATAGTTTGGAGCATGGTTGGTTGGAGCCTGGCTTTCATCAGACGGACACGTTCAGCCTTAAGGTTGATATTAAGAGAGCCTCTGACTAGTCGGTGATCGCTACCGGTATTGAACCTGTTGATCACAGAGACGTCTCTGAATATGTGCTTTTAGTTCGTCATGATGAAATCGATCTCATTTTTGGTCATAGTATCGGGGCTTTGCCAGGTCCACTTCCTTTGGGGCGTTTTCTTAAACCACGAGTTCATTAGAAATAGCCCCTCTCGTTCGAGGAAGTTTACTAGCATTTGCCCCCTATGATTCCTTGCTCCAAATCCATGGGATCCTACTGCCGATTCATTCCAATTCTGTACTCCCACTTTAGCGTTAAAGTCCCCCATAACAACGCTGTAATGTGTCTTAGTAGTGGAGTGGAGGGCCTTCGATATATCATCGACCAGGCCCTCCACCTCATCGTCCGAGTGTGTCGAGGTCGGTGCATACACTTGTACCACTTTCAGGCTATACCTCTCGGTTAGTTTTATGACAAGGTATGCTACCCTGTTCGACACGCTAGACACTTCCACAACGTTGTTACACAGGGACTTATTCACAAGAAACCCAACGCCGCCTTGGGATTGTTGGTCTCCCTCGCGGGAGTACATTAGGTGGCCCGATTTGAGGGTAATGGTGTCCTCTCCCTCTCTTCGGACTTCGCTTAGCCCCAATATGTGCCACCTAATTTTCCCAAGTTCCACCTCGAGTTGCGCCCGATGCGAGTCAAGCCGTAGCGTGCGTCCGTTGTACGTCGCCAGGGTCAGTTGTTTGTGGTGGCCTCCCATAACCCGGTGATTCTTCGCACCCCCTGCTCCGCCGTTACCGTGGTCGCCACCGTGACCAGGAATAGCGGAGCCGCCGGGAACTGGGGGGCGTGGCCTTTTTGTGCTCATTGTTTGGAGGTAAATGCCCATAATCGCCACGCTGGGCAGGCGGGTTGGCGATCGCAGTGGTGTGGTGGTTTAACTCACAGACAGCGCTACTGCCCGTCCTCTGGAGGGTTCCCTCGGTCGTCTCTTATGACCCCCATAGCGGGAAAAGTTTGGCTGGGGTGGTGACACATGTATTCTATTCGCCGTCAACCACACGGCTTTTTTTGTTAATTTTTATCAAAATTATTAATTATTTATTTGGTACTGTAATTATGTCCCAAGTTCTAGAGTAATTAATATGTGTTACTAATCTTAAGCATGTGGTGTTCGCCTGTAATTGGTCGTGCACTTTAGTTATGTAATTTCAGTACTCGTTTTATATTATTAGGTTAAACTGAGTGTTACGTCTGTTGGTGAACCTATATAAATAACTAATCGCGAGGTTCCTGTATACTTGTTAGTGTCCATGCAATTTGGTGAAAAAGACACAGGCCAAAGGTGCTACGCGGCTTGAAAGTTTTTGACTGAGAGTTCACACACGTCTCGGCACACATGTCAGTTGGATGTCAAACAACTGTCATGTGGTCATTTTATGAAGTGTTAAAAAAATATGTACCGCCTTCGAGGTGCTGACTAGAAAGAAAGATAGAGAGAGAGATCTGTACACAAAATAAAATTAATTGACGCGTAGTTACTACCTAAGCTCCGAAAACAGAATATTAGCAATAATAAATTTCGTTTGTCTGTAAACTGAAGTGTTATAATGGCCTTCAGATTGAAAGCATCTGTCTAAAGAAGAGACCCGTAATTGTTTTGACGTCTTCAAATTGTTTAAATTGTTCTCGATCCAAACTGACAGAAAATAAATATAAGAGATAATCACTCCTGCAAAATTATTTTTCATGTCTTTGTCTCATTTTATTGTAAAAGTCAGTTTCGGATTACAAGTCTAGTTGTTTTTAGGCAGACATTAGACGCTCATGCAAGCGTCATGCGATTCCATCTGTCATGATTTATGGCATGACTACTAATACTAATTCAAACATCATTCACTATATTAGACGATAGGAAATCCGTCAATCACAAACATGGCTGTGGTAAAAATGAGATCAAAACGTATCGTCTAATGTCTGCCTTAGTCTGAGGTCTATAATGACAACTGTGTCAGTCGTCATGATCGTCTCCTAAATACTGGCATCAGGGTTATATTTACCTGAGGAAACATGACCATGTTTCGGTGTACCGTAAAAAACTTAATTGGTTGCGAAATCGTGAGCGTAGAAAGGTCAGAATCCTCTGCCTTCTGTAGAGTGTATTATTTGAGCCTCAAACGCTTATCATAAGAACTTTTTTCTTACGTAGCATCCAATCACTCCCGGTATCTCCGCTCGTCCAGCAAACTGCTCCTTAATGTACCCACTCACAAATTTTTGGGGACTGAGATACCTACGTCCGTGGGAAGAACCCAGCTTCGACACCCCACACGTGGTCCCCGGGTGATGCAAACCAGGTATCATTCTGGTGGGAGGCTTCGGCCGCGGCTAGTCACCACCCACCGAACAAAACCATGCCGCTAAGTGGTTGAGTATCTCCATCCATGTTCCAGCCATGCCTGTTCGGTGAAGCCTTTTAGCGAAACAGGTCAGGGTAGCATTATCATTCAATGATCAATAAGCGTTCTTAATAATATTCGTAATATTCGCTATTGCTGTAGAAAGCCGTTTTCAAAGTAGGTACTCTAAGTAAGTCCAGTTAAGAGAATGAAAATTTCAGTATTATTTTTCTTCTACGAAGTCAAAAGTCATATTAATGCTGTTCGTCACACTGATCTCTTCCTACATGCTACTCATTAATCTCTAGTATATTCGCGACAAAGTGTGGAATGCCCATACTTTAGATTATTTTTTAACTTTATTTTCTTTTCAATGGCAATCTTGTGATTGTCTGTGAATCAATATATGTTTAGTTTCTGACGTCTGATTGACGGTTACATGTCACCCATCTACAACCAAAACATGTTGATATGATTAAGTTTTATTGTGAGTTTATTGAGATCTTTGTGTGATACTGCTATGTAGTTCATCGAATATGAATCAATTACTCGTATAATACAATATTCATAAGTGGATGTCGCTGGTAATCGTCGTTCTTAGATTAGCATTTCAAAAGCCAATTCCTTCATTGTTTACTTAAGGGATGGGCGGCGTTTTGTATTGATTTGTATCGAAAACAGCAAGTGGTCATGAAATGTTAAAACTATGTTTTATACTCTTTTATATTTTCTAATATTAGCCTGTCATGTTTAATGTCATTCATTTTGTAAACATGTCTTTTTGACATTGTGTTTGTCATTATTTTTCTGTTACATTTTTCGATACAAAATACATCATAAAAAAGACTATCTTATTTCTTTCATAACCTACAGCTTTTACAGGTTATGGGCCCAGTCCCGTAATAATCTACAGGACCTGTATCGGAATAAGGCTGTGGAATAATTATATTCTTTATGATTTGAGGAATCTTGAACTTGTGCGGAGTGACCACAATGTCATCAGCATCCTGTTCCAGCACCACCATCCGGAAACTCGATGGAACGAACTATTCTACGTGGAGTTTCGCGATGGAGATGCTCCTCATCGAAGCAGACCTATGGAATTGTGTAACAATGAATCCAATGACAGAGGAGGCTCATTTTTCAAAAAGGGACGCATAGGCCAGGTCAAAAATTGTTCTCTCAGTAAGTGAAAACATTTATCCTCTTATCATCAATGAGAAGACCTCAGCCTCAATGCCGGAAAATGCAATGGTTACCATAGATTGTGAGCCGGAAACTTATCAGGAAGCCTTACATGATGCTCAAAAAGATCATTGGCTGAATGCTATGAAAATGGAGTACAACTCGCTAAAACGGAACTTGTCAATCGTCCCAAAGACAGAAAAACTATAAAAAAGTAAATGGGTTTATAAGATTAAAAGGAACGCCAGTGGTGAAATAGTTAAATATAAAGCTAGGCTAGTCGCTAAAGGCTTTACACAAGTCAGAGGCGTTGACTTCGGCGAAACCTTCTCCCCTGTAGCTCGGCTCTCGTCGATACAAATGTTGCTGGCGTTCGCAGCGCAGCATGACTTGCAGCCCGAGCACATGGACGTTGAGACAGCTTTCCTTAACGGCAACCTCGAAGAAGAGATGTTCTTGGAACAGCCGCAAGGTTTTAGCACCGATCCTTCTCGTGTGTGTCTACTCAAGAAATCTTTGTATGGCTTGAAGCAGGCACCACGACAATGGAACAAAAAGGTGTCTTCGCACACCGCGATGTCGTTGCTTAACTACATCATCTGTCGTTATAATATGTATCTAGTATGTATATGTATTTTTTTATTTATCATTATTATATGTAACTATAATTTTTTTGTTGTATTAATTTAAATTAAGTTAGATTTGTACCAACTATATCCTGTAGAAATATTTTCTTTGTTTTGTATTGTACTTTTTAATAATACTGACGCGTACCTATGTTCTCCCATGTTGTGAGGTCTATTGGTAGATAATACATTAGTAATAGGGCCACCCATTCTACCTTTAGTGCAATAAAGTATTAAATAAATAAATAAAATAATTGTCATTTGATGATTGAACATTATCAATTTTTTAATAATTGAATTAAATTGCGTTTAAATATTACACTTAATTTGTTTACATATTGTTTCATCATCAGCCCATACTTGTCCACTGCTGGAAATAGGCCTTTCCAATTGCACGCCACTGTGATCTGTTTTCGGCTTCTCGCATCCAGCTTCTGCCAGCCGTCTGAATGCCACTGGTGCTGATGGCATATACAGGGACATGTTTATTCTGACTTGTCCTCACACACTGGCCGCTATTACTAAAATTGTCAACCAATCCATAAAATCAAGCACGTACCCAGATCAGTGGAAAATTGCAAACATAACTCCTCATCCTAAAGTCAGCAATCCACAAGATTATAATGACCTCAGGCCTATAAGTATATTGCCGTACTTATCTAAAATTTTGGAAAAAGTGGTCTACAATCAAGTAGCAAAATTTTGTGAGGACAGTAACATTCTGCCAACTTACCAATCGGGCTTTCGTAAAAACCATAGTACTTCCACTGCGCTTTTGGATGTGATCGACGGGATCCTGGGCAACATGGATGAGGGTATGGGCACGTTTTTGGCGTTGCTCGATTTTTCAAAAGCGTTTAATTGTTTAAACCATGACCTGCTTCTTTCAAAGCTCGAATTCTACTGGTTTCAACCAGGAGAAATCAAATGGTTCCAGAGCTACCTATACAACCGATATCAACAGGTTGTTATCCATAAACCTGACGGTTCCCTGTTGACATCCGAGCTCAAAGAGGTAACCAGGGGTGCTCCCCAGGGATCGATTTTGGGACCTCTTTTGTTTGCCATCTATTCTGCTGACATCACAAAGTGTATAAAGACGTGTAATTTTAATATTTATGCTGATGATTTGCAGGTTTATGTTCCTTGCGGCAAACATGATATCGCAATTGCAACAATTAAAATTACAAAAGATCTAGACAGCATATCAAATTGGTGCCAAAGTAATTTCTTATTTCTGAACAACAAAAAATGCAAGGTGTTGATTATGGGCTCCTAAAAACTAAAAGCACACATTACCTCAAAAAAACCTTACATTCACATTAAGGGTTGTTCAGAACTCTTTTTATTATTAAGAAGAATACTTTTTTGTTTGTCACGTCAATGTCAACTGTGTTCCATAATTTGACGTTTTTTATTTTCTCATTGTTATTTTCACTTCTTTCCTGACCTTTCACAAATATACAACATTTTTACCGAACCCGTCTGTTACTCCGACTACCTACTTCTACACCTGGCGACGCACCATCTATACAGCGCGTCCAGATTCGTCCAATTTTTCTAGCCTCCACAATTTTGACCACGGACAGGATTTGGTCCTTCGAGCCTCCACAATTTTGACCACGGACAGGATTTGGTCCTTCAAGAAACAACCACAACGACTTATGGATACTGAAAACTGACCGTAACTACTCCACACATGGACCAAACCAAGGATCGGACCGACGTAAGAGGAGCTAAACAAACCTACCAGACAGACCAAGAAACCAGGCCCCTAACCCTACCCCCGGACCAGGTGGCAACTTACCGTGAGTTCGTTCCAATACTTTTCCACACACGTTTGGTTCATACATATTACATACTAACATTACTACACTTCCTATCACTATCTACTTACCGTACTACGAACACTACAACAAAACTACCACTACTCGAGTACTTATTTCATTACTCCTACGACTCCACTACAACATTGACTACTCAACATATCATCGGAACAAAGTACAACACAGAAAAATGAAAATTTAGTTATTTACTTGCCTTTTACGCCAACCAACAAACTTAGGCTGTTATGACTACCTGAGTGTACCGGCCTTAGTAAAAGGATTAATTTACATTACTTAATTTAAACATAAGATAGTATACTACACCATGGCAGAACTCAAAGATTTGCATCGTAAGCGAGGCACCTACAAAACCAAACTTACACTATTTAGGAAACACGTAGATAAATTGAGTACTTTTGACTTACTGAGCCCGACTCAGTTAGCGGAACTGACCTGTAGACTTACCGCTATTGAGGATATGTATTCTGCCTTTGACTCCGTACAATCAGATATTGAAGTTATGACCGATATTGCAGAGTGTGAAGTTGTATATCGCGAGGAGTTTGAGACGGAATACTATCAGACGGTGGGCGTAGCGCGAGAGCTGGCGCAGAGACACGACAACAAGGCCGCCTCCGCCGCCGCTGCTTCGGTATCGGGTTCGAGTGCACATACTATTGTAACGAAGGACACAGGTGGGCCTAGTTTTAAGCTTCCCGCCATTCAGTTACCCACATTCTCTGGTCGGTATCAGGACTGGCTCGAGTTCCATGACGCCTTCAGCGCTATGGTGCATTCACAAAACAATTTACTTAACGTTCAGAAGTTTCAGTACTTACGAGCTTCTCTTAAAGACTCTGCCAGTCAGGTAATTGCTTCGTTGGACATCACAGATGCCAACTACGAAATAGCATGGAAGGCTCTGTGTGAACGCTACCACAACCATAAATTACTAGTTCACAATCACATACAATCGCTTTTTAACATAGAAAAGATTCAGAGGTCTACTTCCACCAACTTACGTTCCTTGATTGACACGGTCAATAAGAATTTGAGAGCTTTAAAGGGCCTCAAGTACCCAACAGAACATTGGGATGCATTACTAGTATACTTAATTAACACTAAGTTAGACTTATTTACGATTAGGGAGTGGGAAACATTCCGTTGTAACGATAGTGACCCACCAACACTAGATGTTTTAATCAACTTTTTGAGAAACAGATCTATGCTGTTAGAAACAATTGAGGATACACAGCATAGATCACAGGTACACAAACCAACCACTACTCACACACACACAAACAAACAGTTTGCTACACACAAAACGTTTTTGAGCAATTCACCTACAAGTCCTACAACTACGCGATCTATTAGGAAACCCACGTACCAACAATGCTCTGTCTGTAACAAGGATCACTCGGTGTACTACTGTGACCAGTTCAAGACTATGACACGAGAGATGAAAATACGAACGATTGATGAGCTACAACTATGTAAGGTGTGTTTGCGTAACCACCCGAAACGAAATTGTAGACTTAGCCCTTGTCGCTTCTGCTCTAACTACCACAACTCACTACTATGTGACAAGGAGACATCTACGAGTAACGGACATATGCAGACGAACATGGCTCTACCGAACACTCCCAAGACTACACCGAATGCAGTAACCATGTCCTCAACTATTGCGACACAGGAGTGTGTGCTACTGTCCACCGCCGCTATGCGCGTGAAAGATGCAAAAGGTTTTTATCACACTACAAGGGCATTACTTGACAACGGTAGCACCTCTAACTTTATTTCGGAAAAGCTACTGAAGACACTAGACCTACCGACTGTAAACACCTCCACTAGGGTTGAAGGACTGAACAGGCAATGTTCGCAACTCGTCAGAAGGTGTAAGGTGTTCGTCCACTCATTAGTCGGTGACAATAACGAACTTGACTGCCTAGTAGTGCCACAAATAACACAGCAGTTACCCAGTGTTTACGTACATAAAGAATCTCTCAACATCCCTGAAAACATCACCTTAGCTGACCCGAACTTCAACGTACCCTCCGACATAGACATGCTTCTCAACGCAGATGTATTTTGGAGCCTTTTAGAGACCGGCAGGGTTATGCTTGCCAATAAAGGGCCGCTTTTAATACAAACGAAATTAGGTTGGGTCGTGTCGGGAACTATTCCTATGAAATCAACCAAAACATATACATACATGGATACAGAGCAGTGCAACTTTTTAAATTATAGTCACTTGGACGACGGACTGTATAATTCCTTTGACTACGATACATTACCGTCATCTAAAAACCCACGGACAAGCGATGAACGTGAATATGAAAACACTGTTAACATTACGAAGCGAGAGGACTTTAAGGAAGCACCTACAATGCTTGGCGACTCTCACAAGCAAGCGTTGTCTAGATTGCCTTCTCTCGAACGTAGGTTCAGACGAGAACCTAAACTAAAGGAACGATACAAACACTTTATGTACGAATATGAAGAAATAGGACACGCGACTATTAAAGAACATAATTATTCCACAATAATTCCCACCTCATCACAGACTTCAGAGGGAGGGGAGCCTCACCACTTAATTAAGCGTGGTGAACTAAACTAATACTTAAAACATTATATTTGATACATTACATTACATTATTTACATTACATTATTTACATTACATTACACTACATTCTTTACATTACATTATTAGATACTCCGGCAACAGAGTGAATAAAATCTCTGAACTTACGACTCGAAATATTGGCACTATGTACACATTAAATTAAACCCAGCTGAGATAAGCACAAGAGGATGTGGCGAAACTTACGAAACTCAACTCTATAGTGGCACAAACCAGACTACTTGTTCCTGGAGACCTACAGGCCTCAACAACCAAATCTACCATTACAAATATTACCACAACTGAAGGCCGATTGTCATATTGTAACTTTAAAAACTGAAGAGCCATTCGATGTGTACATGAGTAAGTTCTCAGACTTTACAACGAGTTACTGCTTATGTACTTAAATTTATAGTTAACTCTCGTAGCCCTACATAAAAACTCATTGGTTACCTATCGGTAGAATTGACAAGATCTACTGAAACTTTGTATAAGTTAGGTCAACAACATTCCTTTCCTACCAAATACACTACTGTCGCAGGGCAAACCTACTACTACTATATCTACTTTCAACACTAAACATCCAACATAACAGCACCCTACACATCAGTTAACAAAAATACTATTCCGTTACTATCACTCGAGTTTACTACACGCAGTACCCAACACGATACTAGCACTTTCACGACTTAGACTCTAGGTAGTTGGTGGAAGAAACCTTACTAGGAAAACTGTATACGACTGTACCAGGTGTAGTAGATACTTCGGTAAATGTATCCAACCAATAATGAGTGACTTACCTACTGAACGACTTAATTCCGAGTAGCCCTGTTGATTATGCGGACCCAGTAATGATATTGACCAGGAAGGGTAGGGGTGCCAAACTGATGAAATCATATATACCTGTGCCTTCGTTTGTATGGCTGTGAAGGCTATGCACATTGAACTTGTGACCGAACTCAGTACCGAAGCCTACATGGCAGCGTTAACCCGGTTTATCTCGCGCCGCGGCCGCCCGACATGTATTTACTCTGATAATGGCGCTAACTTTGTCGGAGCTCAGAACGAGTTAAAAGATTTTTAATGGGCTTGCTGAGAGTTCAGTAAAGTCCAGCAAACATCACTTGAAACGCATACTCTACACCCATCTTTTCCTCATTTACTCCGAACCATTTTCTTATTGGACGAACCACGACGATGTTGCCACCAGAAGAGGTCGTTTACCACGAGTTGCCACAACACTAAGTCTGGACTGATAAGAAGAGGCTACAACAGATTGTGCAGATTATTTTGACCCAGTTCCTGTGTCAACGCGGGGACTCTGTTCAGAACTCTTTTTATTATTAAGAAGAATACTTTTTTGTTTGTCACGTCAATGTCAACTGTGTTCCATAATTTGACGTTTTTTATTTTCTCATTGTTTTTTTCACTTCTTTTCTGACTTTTCACAAATATACAACATTTTACCGAACCCGTCTGTTACTCCGACTACTACTACTCCGTACTACCTACTTCTACACCTGGCGACGCACCATCTATACAGCGCGTCCAATGGAAGACTGTCAATGTATGGCCTAGTCTCATCCGTATCAAAACACTAAGGGTCCGTCTACTAAGCCTTGAATTAAAATACCAAGGCTTTAATTGTACACTATTTTGTATACTGAAATAGTAAACCCCTTTTTTCTTTGATGACGACACGATTTTCTTCGACCACGCCTCATGTAATTCTCTTTTTGGTATGTTAAGCAAATCTTGGGGATATATTTTGTAAGGAAAAATATCACCACAGGTCACAGCTTCATTGGCAAGAAGATCAGCACGCTCATTGCCACTTATACCACAGTGACTAGGAATCCAAACAAAATTCACATCAAAGCCTTTGGCAGCACACTGATACAATAAATTTCGTACTTCTAAAATAATAGTGGATTGATTGCCTAAAAAGGGAAATTTTTCAAGAGCCTGAAGGGCACTTTTGGAATCAGAAAATACTAAAGTTCTTCTCAATTTAGCAGTAAGAACAAACTCTACAGCCTTGAGCAAACCGAAACACTCTCCCGTGTACACAGAGGATTCAGCTGGCAATTTAACTTTCTGCACAATATCAGATGGGCAATGCAGCACACCAACTCCCACACAACCTAAATGACCATGTTTTGAAGCATCTGTGTAAATATGGTGCCACGAGGGCCAACGTTCATTCACTAAGGCATTAAACTGCGTATTGGCACCTGGATTTTGTTTGTCTATATCTACATTAAGAACAACATTGGGATAAGTTATTAAAGAATCCAATGTACAATTAAAAAGAGGTAAAAGAGTTTGTGCACTGACAGGAGCCGAGAGAGATTTGGATTTTATGTAGCTGTTTACTATTAAGGATGGTTTTTGTGGGTTCAATTGATAAAGAATGTCTACTTTCCTTATCAAAGGGTGATTACTGTACTGCATGCATCTGAATAAAAATTTGTCTGACAAGAATTGGCGCCTTAAGGTTAATGGGGGACAACCACTTTCAACCTGCAGCGCATTTAGAGGGCTAGTTTTCATGGCCCCAGTTATTATACGCATGGCTTTATTTTGTATAATATCTAGCTTTTTAAAAGCTGCTCCGTTACCATTATCTAACAAAAAGGTTCCATAATCTAATATGCTTCTTATGACTGCATTGCAAAGTAGTCTTAAATAAAAGGGGTGGCTGCCCCACCACACTCCAGAAAGACATCTAAGGATGTTTAAATGGCGTTCACATCTACCTATTATATATTCACAGTGGGCTAGGCCATTGAGTTTTGAGTCAAGATATACTCCTAGATATTTAAATTTAGATTGAACCCGAATGGGTTGGTTATTTAGAGTTATATTAATTGGTGGAGGCATACGAGATTTAGTGAATAAAACTGTACAGCTTTTAGTAGGTGAAAGACTCAAACCATTGTCACTAAGCCACTTACTGAGACGGTTAAGCGAATAATTTATATCGGTAGAAGCAAGGTTTATAGATCTATTCGAGGAATATATTACTATGTCATCAGCATATTGAATTATCGATGTCTGTTTATTAACAACTGTATCTAAGTCTGCAGTATATACATTGTAAAGAAGCGGACTTAGCACCGATCCTTGCGGCAAACCTTTACGCACAGAACGTGAGATGCTACTGTCGTTGACTCTGATAACAAGCTCTCTTTCACAAAAAATGTTTGCGATGAAATTAGATAAGAATTTGGGGACATGAAGAGAATTTAATTTATTAACAAGGATTGAAATATCTACGTTATCATACGCGGAACTAACATCTAGGAAACAAGCAACAATAGATTTATTTAAGGAAAAGGCGATGCGTATATCTGCTACTAAAATACTTAGGCAATCTAACGTACTTTTCCCTTTTCGAAATCCAAATTGTGACCTAGACAATAAATGTTTACTTTCAAGGTACCATTCCAGGCGATTTTTGACTAAATGTTCCGTGAGCTTTAATAGTACAGGTGAAAGCACTATCGGACGACAAGATGTAGCTAAGCCTGGGGATTTTTCAGGTTTCAAAAGTGGTAACACTAAGTGGGTTCGCCATGACGAGGGAATGTCACCTGTCAACATTATAGAATTGACAAGTTCTAAAAAATAAACGAGGATGTTGTCATCTAAGTGTGATATAAACGTGTATGGAATTCCATCTAATCCAGGAGAAGAATGTTTAGGTTTACTCAATATGCCTTTGAGTTCAACAAGGGAAAATGGTGAATCTAACGTAGATGAACTATTGTAAGCATGCAAAGGTGTAGGTGGGATGAGGGCAACAGATGGAGGAGCCAGGCGATCGAGGAAATCTTGAGCTTCAGGGGCAGGAAGATTCTGAATGCCAGTGTTATCGTTAGATACACCAGTTCTAAATCTTCTGATTCGACTCCAAACTTCTGCAGGTTTTATATTGGGACTAATTGATTCACAAAATTTTCTCCAGCTTTCTACTTTTTTGTGTTTGAATAAAATCTTAGTTTTATTTACTTCTTCTATCAGAATATCAAAATTTTCTTGGCTCATGTTCTCTGAATATTTTTTTTCCTGATCCTTCCTTTTTTTAGCTGCTGAGGCACACTCATTATCCCACCATGGTGGCATAGGTATAAAATTAGTCTTCTGTGTTTTAAGTGGAAAGATTTCATTTGCTGCATCTAGTATGCATTTGGAAAATGTTTCTATGCCTTCAGACCCAGAAAAGTCTAAATGAGATGATTCTGAAATCTTTTCACTAACATGATTTACAAATGAGGACCAATCAGGCTCATTACCTAGTTTATGTAGGAATAAAGGTTTCTGTTTAACTAATGGCTGACAATGAAACGGGAATGAAATGATGATGGGATAATGATCACTTCCGTGAGTGGAATTAAGTGTTTGCCATGTCAATGAGGATGCTAACTGAGGTGTACATACAGAGAGGTCAACAGCACTTTTATTTTGATGTACAGCAGTACGGCGTGTAGGGGAACCTGTATTTAATATACATAAATTATGTTTATCAATTAGGTCTGCCAATGTTTCACCATTTTGGTTAGAAATTGATGAACCCCATGCCTGATGATGCGAGTTAAAATCTCCTAATAAAATGAATGGTTTTGGAAGGGAAGAAATTATGGAGTCAACTTCTGTAAAAATTTGTGAAGAAGGATGAGGTATGTACAATGAAATGAAGCAAATTTTATTTACAATTACAGCTATAATAGAAAAACTAGGACTATGATTAATGGGAAAATGTACAAATGAATGAGATTTCTTGACGAGTATGGCTCCCCCGCCATACCCATCAGACCTATCTTCGCGAAGACAGGCATAACCTGGTATCTTAAAGTTATAAATAGCTTTAAGCCAGGTTTCTGATAAACAAAATAAAAAAGGATTATGCTTATTTATAAGATAGGTAATTTCAGATTTTTTGGAAGTTGCACTAAGGCAATTCCACTGAATTACTTGAGCATTTTTGGGGTCCATTGTCAGATAAAAAGAGTTTTACAATATTAATCAGAGAGGCAGCGTTGGACGGTAAACTTATGTTAGAATTAGAAATAAAAGATAGAACAATATTAAGTAAATCAGAAATGGACATTTCTTGATTCTTGCAAGATGTATCATGATCATGGGGCATAGCTGACCCACTATTTGACGGACTATACATATTATAGTCCCTGTTGATGCTTTTGTGAAATTCTATGTCGTAAGTTTTGGAAGGTTTCGGTGGGGGTCTGGGTTGAACAAAAACAGTTTTCTTATGTGAAGATCTCATTTGTGCCAAGGGTGTTGGTTTGGCTGGAGAGGGTAATCTTTCATTTACTCCGGGTGATCTCAGCACATCAGCATAAGGCCTTGAAACGGGGGGATGTAGTCTAGCAGCTTCTGTATATGAAATGCAGTTATGAGCCATGGATGTTTTAATCTGCCTTTGCCTTTCTTGTTCAGGACAAGCTCGGCTTGTCGCAAAGTGTGCACCAGAGCAATGGCAACATGATAGGGAATCTTCTTCGATATTACAATTAGAACCTGCATGATCCAGGCCACACTTGAAACAGCGAGGTTTTGATCTGCATTGAGATTTAGTGTGCCCAAATCTACAACAGTTATAGCACTGTATAGTTGGGAAAATGTATTGTTCAACAGACAGTGCATTGTAACAAACAAAAACCCTTTTAGGTAACACCTGACCATCAAAGGTAATAACTACAGATGTTGAAGGTTTCCAAGAAACCACCCCATCTGCCACAACTTTAAAATTTAATCTTCTTAGTTTCATTACAGGGCCACACCCTATGGGAACAGAGATATTTTCTTTTAATTCATCAAGGGACCACTCCGCTGGAACACCTTTTACAATACCCATACGTGTGATACTAGAAGTAGGGATGAATGCGACATAACCATTTTCTGTTAGGCTTAGGTCGGACAGGAAATTGTTGGCATCTTGCAATTTAGAAAAGGACATTGAAACTCTATTCCTACCTATTCGCTTAACGCTACCATTAACAATATTGCGAAATGCAGACTTTTTAAGGAATCTGCCAAAAGCAATTGGGTGAATTGTGGCTCCTTCGTTCTGATTAGAAACTTGTTTGCTAACATGAACAATGTAGGGGCTGCTATCTTTCTCATTGTAGAGTTTTCTGCCAACGTAGCTGGATTGGGAAGGTGTAATTGTATTTGATTCTTGCAATGGAGTTTGCAGAGATATCGCAGGCGTGGTAGAAGAGCTTTCATTGTTTTCGGTACGAGTGGTAGAATATTTGGGGTCGCTACAAACACAATTATCTTTAGCGTCCGAATTGCCGCCATTTTTTCTAGACCTTTTACGATTACAATGCCTACAAATTTTCCTTAGCCGAGCTCTTTTACGGCGACCTATGGATGAATCCGTCATATCGGTGTCCATTGACGAGTCATGGATAGACACAACCACATTTGCGGAGACTTCAGGAATGATATCCCCGCCTCCCGGGTCCTCTGGTTCCTCCATAATGGAGGAACAGAGGTTGAAATTAAAAAGTACAAAAACTAAAAAACTAGAACTTACCAAGTAATAGAATAATACAATAGATTAATGAATTAGTTAAATTAAGTAAAATAAATCATAAAAACCTATACTGATCCAATAATTAATATTAAAATTTTCACCAAACCAAAAAACACGTCGACTACACTCGAAGTTTGCCGCGCTTTTCTAGTTGTCAAATTATGAAATGTCAAATTGTATGTATATCAATCTGTCAATTGTCATTATTGGACGAAGCGAGCCCATCAGCCCACCTCGTCTGCCGTCTTC
>SJJU01006282.1:0-17968 GCA_012932125.1 Conopomorpha cramerella | reverse complement strand
CACGAACGAGAATGTATTCCGACGAGGGTGTTTTACGCATAAAGACGCGACCTCCTCGAATCCACACAAATTTGTAGCCAAGTTCCTTGGCGCGCGAACGAGCAGCCGCATGAAGCCTCTTGTTCTCCGGCGACAAATTCTCCGTGACATATATTGGACAGATCTTTTCTCCTCCAATACCAGCATCAGCCGAGTTCAGTTTTTTATTAGGGTGTTTGCTGTTGTAGTCCTTCGCCGCCGCAAGGTAAGAGTCGACGGTTTTAACGACAAGCGGTTAATCTCTCTCACATGCTGCCTATGTCACTTATTAAAAACAGTGAGACACACACAGGTAGAGCCAGGTAGAGAACTTTAAGCTTCGGTTAAGATTCGTTCCTTCAAGAATCTTTGGACATAATGAAGTCTAGGTCACTTCTGGTGAATTCACAGAATACCTACTTCATTGACTGAATTGTAATAGTGGTTTTATACTCCATTAAGCTTTTGCGAGTGTTGTTTCAATGCATATAACATTTTACATAATTATATCAATATTTTCTTGTGGTAGGTACACTTGTGAGCAAAAATTCCGAATCACGCATAATTTTGTGTACACAGCGCGCATCTTAATATCTCGCAATCGAGGAGAGCTAGGTAAGTGAAAGAAACTTTCTTCTAAAGACAATAAAATATCGATAAAGACAATCATAAAGTATTGTTGTCTTGTATTTAATATTACTACTTTCTCACGTGTGTAAATGCGCTCTGCTTACCTCGCTTGGCAGTGGCGTGCACTGGTTTTTACGACAAGGTAGGCAGTGATCCCCAAGGATTGACGCCTATGTATAGGTAAATTGTCTTTACGAAATATAGGTAACCTACAAAACACAGGACCTTCCGTAGCCCCTGTCGTGAGTACAACAAAAACAGATCTAGCAATAACTCTATTATTAGTTCGGGAAGCTACAGTACTAAGATAGGCAGTGTCTTTTTGCCTATATGGTGTGCACGCCACTGCCGCTTGGGGATTAAAAGGCGTGAAGTGTATTTATTTTGTAAATGCGTTTGACTTTAGAAGTGTCTAGTCTACATCTTCTTGTCGAACTTAAGTCTGGTGGCACATCCCGCTTGCGCGAGGACCAATAGTCCGCTTTTATATAGTTATTGATTTGTCTGGTGTGGCTATTATTGGGAGTACTCCGGCCGTACGGCCTCCCGACCTCCGGAGCTCTATGACGATCCAGAGAGGAAAGCCGGCATTAATTATGTGTTCTAAGGCATTAGAAGGATTGTGAATTGGATTTACGACTAATATCGGAACTGTAGTAGACAGATTGACATACAGAGGACAGATACGCTGCAGAAATCATACTGCAAAATGATGGTCACCAATCCATTCTCAAAGGAAAGCATTTAAGTACTATTAGAAATGCTCATCATTAATTTAGTCCTAGGTAGATCCTATGGGCTTAGTTTTCTATATCCCTATAGAAATTAGCTACCTACAACAACAGCTTCTCCTTACCTACTTTATTGGACATTCAAATATACAGTGCTTGCAGTGGAATTCTACAGTTGTTCCAAAGAAAATAAATATATTTACTTTACGTCCTTAATCTCAAAGCGGGGTATGCATCTACACCCAATAGAACCCTAATCACTACCAAACATAATAATAAAATATTAATCAATACTTATTATAAAACAAAGTCGCCTCCCGCTGTCTGTTCCTATGTATGCTTAGATCTCTAAAACTACGCAACGGATCTTGATGCGGTTTTCTTTAGTAGACAGAGTGATCCTTTGAGAGAGGTTATGATATATATGATATATATCTCCAAGATTCACTTATTACAATGCAGGTATATAATTAGCAACACAATGTTTTCCTAATTGGCTAGTATCATATGAAGTACGAAAGCAAAATATCAATATGAAAAAAGATATTTACCTTGAGGCATCGATGAAGTAGATGATGAGTGATGCGATACTCAGTATGAACACCAAAACTACCTGGAATAGAAGAAATACAAACACTCGTTAATAACATTTATGGTGATCTGATAATAAATAACAAAAAAATGCGATTTTTTTTGGAATGATCCTCATAATAATGGTTTTTTTCGCATTTCATCTCCTTTCGAACATTTCTATATATACATCTATATATACTAGTGTACGCCCCGCGATTTCATTCGCGTAGTTTCAGTATTTCATACAAACTCTAACACCCTCTATATAGCGACGCGACCAACAGGATCGGGGTAAAAAGTATCCTATGTCCGTCTCCCGGTTCTAAGCTACCTCCCCACCAATTTTCAACCAAATCGATTGAGCCGTTCTTGAGTTATAAATAGTGTAACTAACACGACTTTCTTTTATATACATTATAGATTACACCATATTATATGTGCGAGCATGTTCTGCTTCTTAGTAATGCAAATGTTTATAATTAGTAGGAAGTCAACCCTAATCATTGATCTATATCTCCCAACGTGACAGATGGTTAACCTATCGCCTCATTGGGGAGGCCTATGTCTAAGCTTTGACAAATATCATAAATATGCTGGTCATGATAAAGTATAACTCAATATTGTTCACCGGGTATATAGTAGCTTTGGTTATATTCGCGCCTATATACCTGGTGAACAATATTGAGTTATAATGTCTGTGCGCGTTTCATTAAAAAATGATGGTAAAGTATTTCGATGATTATTTATTTATTCAATACTTTACTGCACCAAAGGTACAAAGGGTGGACTTAATACTAAAGTATTCTCTACCAGACGACCTCACAACATGGGAGAACATAGGTCAGCGGGTCAGTATTATTAAAAAGTACAATACAAGATGTGTACTTTATATTTGCGACTTATCTATGGGTACTAGAGTATACTACAGAGTATAGTGTCTCTTTCACACAATAACGTTTTCTAAGAGAGTGGGATCAATGTCGTACGGCCAGGTCCTATCTCAATATGTAATGTAAGGAGAGTACTGTTCTTGAGCGGTATTGCCAAAGGTGAACCTTGGGAGTCATGGATACAATCCGTTTTTCAGTCGGATCGGATCAGTAATTACTATTTAAGGCTTCGTTCACACGGCACGTTTTTTTGCCGTATACGTCTTAACAAACGATGTGCATTGCTGATTTCGTCACTTTAATTTCATTGTCATCCGTAGCGAAACGGCGATGCACATCGGTTTTTAAGACGTATACGGCAAAAAATCCTGCCGTGTGAACGAAGCCTAAATTAGAGGCGATAGGTTAACCATCTGTCACGTTGGGAGGTATAGATCAATGATTAGAGTTGACTACCAACTAATTATAAACATTTGCATTACTAAGAAGCAGAACATGCTCGCCCATATATATGGTGTAAGTTGAAAGAAAGCCTTCTATAGAAATTCTAAAGAAATAGGCTGAATTTCTGTACCGATCGGCGGACTTTCTTTTTGTTAGACACAACCCTTATTCGCATACCTATATATCGCAGGAAATTAACTTTTGTCTATCTAATGTATTTACAAGAAATAAAAGGGTATACTGGCTGTCCTTCTATAGAAACACTTACAATGGATTATGTTGGTACATACAGTACAAAGACGTGCATTAGATATCTCCTATTAACACTTTTAGGGACCTATCCCGCCTGCCGCCGTGGTAATAATAAAATGGTGTCTAATTGCGTGTTCCTTATAGTATTGAATAAGAGTCTATAATTTAAAAGAATACTTTGAAGACAACTTGTAATTTTTTATCCGTGTCCTCTCCTCCAATTTTTGCTGTGCCCATCAAGGTCCACAATGCTGTACTTATATTTATATAATTTTTACCATCTAATGCTATTTACCATTGAGGAACGCAATAAATTATTGAGTATTGAGTTTACAACTGCATACATTTGATGATGACATTCCACCACGATACATGTCGTTATTTTATTGCTCGAGATCTATAAAAAAATGACATCGTGGGTTAAGTTAACCCCGAGTCAAGGTCCCCCGACCTTGCTGCAGAAAATGCAAGGAATCCCACTGCGCATATTATAATTGGATTCCGCTTGTAATTCCATTTACGTGACCGCTTTCTGTGCGTGGACAGTACATTCCTCACTGGATATATGCTTGGATATGAACGCGTGACTAATGAAAAGTGAAGACTTCAGTGTTTACTGTCATGTTAAGAATATATTTATGTATACGATATTGTGTGCAATGGGGAATTTTATTTGACGATTTTCTGACAGATTTCGATAGTATCTCTCTCTTCGAAAACGTTATTGTGTTAAAGAGACACTATACTCTGTAATTCACAACGGACACTTGAGTATCTATTTATATTTTTTTCAGAATTTGGACTTTATGCCTGTATTAAAAGAAAATACACTGATGTGTGTCGCACATTAGGAATTTTCTGTACGAAATGCGACATTCAAGAAAAAGTCACCTCAACGTAACAATACCTAATTGGGAAATATTTTTTTCACTCAGATTCCTGCCGTCTCAAAAGATTCAGTTTTTGACATTTATTTTATGCGACAGATATCAAGATCCTATAAGAAATCAACACTCAATCACTTCGGTCGGCGTTCATGGAATTTCTATGAAGAATTACAACAGTCTGGTATTTATGTTTAATAGCAGCAAGGGACTGAAATAAAATATTCAAATACGTTTCATGAAACTATTACCGTCCCATGTTTATGCAAAAAGGTTAAAAAGCTCTAATTGATGCCGTAACAGCACTGCAGTGTTACAAGGGTTTTTTGGCGCCTGAGTCATGAACATTAACTATGATTTCTTGCCACACGTGAATTTTACCAGTTTTTATTTGTGTTAAGATGTATTTATATATGCTTGTATTATGATAATATAAAATATCATCCATCGCAAGAACACTTAACTGGCTTAAATTATTTACTAAACGTTTTGCCCACGCGTCAAAAGATCCTTGTGTGCTTGAAGAAGTGGCGTGCAAGGTTTCCGTTTAAGATTTATTTCCGTGAATAACGAATGCAAAACAATGGCGATGCAAATAACTCCCTGTTGTGGTTTATTCAACAGTTCACCCAAGTAACCCTAAACACGACACTCAAGACCTACTTAGGAACATTATATTAATAATCCGTTACTATGGCGACGGACAAAGTTTAAACTACCCGAAAGATTAGAACTAGTTTTCCTATGCATCATGCTTAGTGATTTTACTACAGCTTTGTCACATATTGCAAGCGTTCTGTTTGCCAATGACTTATAAAAATGTCGTATAATTTAATTTTTCTGAATGATACTCCAACTAACGACAAAACAAGGCAAGATCTGCTTCAGAGCTTCTAGATGAAATACTAAACCGACAGTTTTAAGCAAGGTTTTGACAGAGCAAACTCAAAAAACCCTATAACCTGTTCACCGCTAATGTTTTCAGTATTCTTATAAATGAGACACATTAGACAAGTGATTTTGAAGTTTATGATTATCAGAGCAGAAATCAAAATCGTGAAAACAAAGTTAATCTGCCGGCGTTTAAAAGGTTAAGAATCTTGCTGTAAGTACAAAACTAGTTATCTTTAAATGTATTAGTAAAGTAGAGACACGCTTGGCCGGTGCTCCGCCGCCGCCGCCGGCGCTACCGTTCGCCGGCTAGATGTGACATGTTTTATAAAATTAGAAGGAGTAAATATAGAGCTCTCACGTGGTCAGGCGCATCTCTGTAATCTCTTTATTGACATCGCGCCGGATTCACCAGAAACTTTATGAGGAATTCCCCACGTTAACGCGTATTTACTTAGGCCGAGTTTGTTTTCGCATTGAAGTTTTATATTCAACAATTGACATTTATTACTACGTTAATCTGCCTATTACTCAATAGAGTAAAATTAGAGTAGATTAGAGTAGGTACATATACGTATACCTACTGATATCATGAAGTATTTTTTGCACGCTTGAGTGACTGAGAGCAGTTTGTTCGTATTTTGCGTACATTTGACAAGATTTTTAGAGCTTCACTAGCAGTGCACTTTTCGCAGACATTATCAATAGCACGGTATGGCAAATTTCATGGAAAACCGTAGTAATATTTGTCACAAAATTCATCGAGTCTCAAACACGTAGGTATGTTCATTGACAGTGTCTGCTTTGCTTCTTACCAAAGAGACACATTCATCACAATATCCAGGTCATATAAAAATAGAGCTGAAGATTTGTGATGAGTATAAAATAAAGTCAACGTTTCATCAAAACATTAGGTGTAGACGATTTACGTCCGTTTTGCGTCACTGCATCCGTCCCTTCATTAGGTACAAGGTATAAGTAAGAGATCAGTTATTAATAATGATGAATTTCAAAAACTAAATAAAACAGTTGCACCAGTTTCAGAAGCTTTGAAGTTTTTTGTTTAACAGTTTTGATTTACACTTTTGTGCAATGCAACGTTAGTTAATAATCATCCCAATAAGGTTCTGATTTTCTTCAAGAAAGAACAGGGTAAATGATTTTAAAGAAAGAAGAACCATTTCAACAGCCGCCCGCCCAAACATTTTTTAAACTTCCCCTCGATTTATCGTATGTATATATGTGATGGCACATCATATCCTGATTTCCTTATCATGAGGCCACCTTGGAATAATCATAAAAATCGGCTCATAAAGGATGTAATTATCGGGTGAGCAAACATAAAAAGCATATATACTTGAATCGGATTGAGAAAGACTCCTTTTTTTGAATAAGCTTAAAAATATACGAGAAAAATTATTAGCAAAATCTGCTGAAAGGAATTTGACACAATTCCTTGGAGATATAGATTATAACCTAGATTAGAACAATGTTGGTATTTTGTTCCGAAATTCCCACAAGAAGGGAATAAATCTCGAAACACAGCTAGTTTATCTAATATTTAGAATTCTTGCGTCGTGGTGTTTAGCTAAACATCTCTGAAACGGCTGGACCGATTCTTAAGATCTTTTTTTATCCATATCGGGTATGTCTGAGGATAGGCCAACGTATATTTTTCAACTTCCTCTCTTTTTATCAGAATTGTAGTACAAGTTCTGCAGGGTCCGCTAGTAATCATATTTACACAGAGTATAAATTACGAAAAACAACTAGAACTATATTTTTTCAGGGCTGATGAACCCAGGACATATTTTGATTAATTCACACAATTGCATACTACACCTATGTATTTTCATGCATTTCAGTAACAATTTCGTTGTTTTACTACATAGTATAAAACAAATGTCTGTCTTGCCTTGTATTGTATCCTTTTCTGTCCCTATGTATGCTTAAATCTTTAAAACTATTTCGCGATTTGAATGCTGTTGCTTTCAGTACATATATTGATTCCATAGAATACTTTCCTATATTTATATTACATGCATAATATAGTAAAGAAACACTTAGCATCAGATTTGCTCTTTGCGAAGCCAGGGCGGGTCGCTACTTTAAAAATATTTCTTTTAAGTTCCTGTACTTGAGTATTTTAAGACTTGAATAGGTACCTAATGAACAAGTGTGCTCCATCGTAGACCACATTGCTGCTTAACATCAGGCAGGAGGGTAATCAAACGCTTGTTCGTAATGATAAAAAAATATATTGAAAAACAAATGCACGGACGTGGTAATCTAAAAAAAACTGTCACGGCCTGTAAACCCTGAGAGATGGTACAGGAGCTTTTTCAAAAGCTCTTGCATATTTTCAACAAGTGACACTCCGAACTCGAGCCGTCAGCGGAGATCAGGAAGTTATGGAGCCGGCAGTTCTGCGCCGGTTGCGCTATTGTCATCAGTCTATGACACTATTATTGGCATGTTTTCTGCTGAACGCCCACACGACACATCGACCGGAGTCACTCACCTTTCTGGTACCGATACTGTTTATGCTTATTCATTGTTTCATAATTTTACTTTTACTTTTTATTTTATTTCGTCTGAAAGTATTGTTAATTAGACGACAGTAATGTGTATATTAAGACTAGCTTACCTAGAAGCATCTTGCATTTTACAATCTTATATTTGTGATATACACTATATTATACGCAATAAAAAGTGGACCTATACATTCAAGTAAATAAAGTAATCTTCGATTCCCCCCAAAATAAATGTATTGTTATCCGCTGATTCTCCTCCATTATGATATATCTATACAAATCTATACCAATATTATAAAGAGGAAAGGTTTGATTTTCTGTTTGTTTGTTTGAATTGAATAGTCTCCGAAACTACTGGACAGATTTGAAAAAATCTTTCACTGTTGTAAAGTTTCTGAGTAACATAGGCTATATTTTATCCCCAAATTCCCACGACAATGAAAAACACGCGAGTAACACCGCGCGCTACAGCTAGTTCAGATATAATACACAAAAAAATGTATGAGCCGGAATTTTCGCTCTAGAGTGTACATATTTATTCAATCTTCATCATTATAAAAAAAGCTTTAGCTTCTTGTAAAGAGCATTTTCATGGCTTCATACGCATATTTCATTTATTCGATCTTTATACGTAACCATGTATACATTAAAGAACTAAAAATATTTAAAAATTTACGTAATATTTTATGATGAAGATTAAATCAAATCGGCCATGAAGACCACTAACTCCCAACTGCGTGAATAAATAACTTTTATTCATGTGATGGTAACAATATTTACACGCGGGTCAATGAAATTTGCTCGAAAAGGTATCTTTCATGAAAGACTCACGAACATCAATAAGATTTAATAATAGTAACGCACACCTATGATAGTTGGACGTAGTTACACAGGAAGGACTCAATCCACACTTTGCCCGAAATTGAGTTAGCTATACCAGGGTGCTAAGTAAAAACATATCCATAATATAAAAAAAACATTTACACGAAAGAGGTCACTACAACCTATTTTTTATGTACCCTGACTCAATCCACATGTATGGCGGGTCAATAGCGCATCCCAGCTCAATATCTCCGAAGAAACTTTTTGTGGATTGAGTCCTTTCTGTGTAACTACGTCCAGTTGGTCTAGTGAATATTGTTGACTGTTAAGATTAGTGTGCAGTCGCAAATCAAACAAGTTATCATGGTTATGTGTTTAACAACAGCAAAGATTTATCCACTCTCGAACTTTATTTGTTACGTCCTGAAAATAGAACTTGCTAGAATTTAATATACGAACAGTTGTCGGTAAGAAAAGAACAAACTTAAAATAAGACAACAGTTTCTTAGGAAACCTGTCAAGACTTGGGAGTTTCTCGGTAAAGTTTTGCCACTTTAGAAATTCTAGATTTATTTCCAAGAATATCTACAATGAGTCTGAAATATAATAATAACTAGCTGACCCGGGACACCTTGTTTTGTCAATATGCATTTTTAACAGCGTTTCCCAGCTATTACATGCATGTATTATACATATAAACAGTAGATTTCCGCCTGCGGCTTCGCCCGCGTGGATTTCGGTTATATTGCAGTATAAAGTCTATCAGTTCCCTCAGGAATATCATTTTTTTCCGGGATAAAAAGTACCCTATTAATTAAACCGAACTTCTAATTATACGTCTGCAAATTTTCAAAGCAATCGGTTCAGTAGTTACGGCGTGAAAGCGGAACAAACAAACTCACTTTCCCATTTATAATATTAGTAAGATATAAAAGAAAACCGTTTCAAAATCCGTTGCCTAGTTTTAAAAATCCAAGCATACATAGGGACAGACAACCGGAGGGGACTTTGTTTTTATACTATATATTGATATGATCGGTAAATATCTGATTATTACACAATTATTTTTAGAACTTCTAGACGCAGCTGAAATCGATAGCAGAAATTACATAGCGCTAGTGCTTCTGTAAACCTTGGAGCCTCAAAAATCAATGCACCTGCAGGCTTTTACACTGCGGCACACCTTTATCAGGCAACACGGACGACTCTCAATTATTCAACTGTAAAGTGTTCCTTTCCCACTCCTAGCTGTAGAAAGAGACGAAAACAAAACCTATTCTGTTATCGACGACGAAGCGAACACCAGTCGATATTTGCAATACGCCGCAGCCGAGATATTCCCATGAGATTCCATATTTTTTCATGCGATGGCCACTTTGAACATTTAAATTGAAAACAAAGCAATTTATAAATAATCTTCACATAACGGCTTGGTGGGGACATTCTAGACAGCTGACATGGCGGGTTGCCAGCCGGCCGCGCTGAGTAAGTGATTCCGGACCACAGCGGGACGCTATGGGCCATCTGTCAAAATTTTAATGCCAGCAGCTTGCTTTTGGCGGTAAGCGCTACATAAACACACGCTGCACGACACATTAATGGCTGTATACGATATTCGCTGGACGACGACGATGCTCGTGAAAGTCTCGTGAAATTGAACGGACGTGGTTATAGAGATGACCCATGCTGATTTCCAGTGGCGTGCACTGGCGTTTACGATAAGGTAGGCAGTAATCCCCAAGGATTGACACCTATGTATAGGTAACTTGTCTTTACGAAATATAGGTGCCTACATATCTACTCACCAACAAAACACAGGATCTTTGTTAGCCCATGTCGTGAGTACAACAAAAAAAGATCTAGCAATAACTCTATTATTAGGTTGGGTAGCCAAAATACTAAGGTAGGCAGTGTCTTTTTTCCTATATGGTGTGCACGCCGCAACTCACAGAGGGCGCTGCTGTCCGTCCTCTGGCAAGTTCGCTCGGTCGTCTCTTACGACGTCCACGACGGGAAAAGTGGGACTGCGGTGGTGACACATGCATACTATTATCCGTCACCACACGACACGGCTAAGCCAAGTGCAGGAAGAAAAATTAGATTGTCTTTATGACACACTAGCTGTACCGCGCGGTGTTACTCGCTTTTTTTTTGGTTCCCGTGGGAATATTGCGGTAAAATATAGCCTATGTTACTTGTCGATAATGTACCTTTCGAATGGTGAAATAATTTTTAAGAACGGTCCAGTAGTTTTTGAGCCTATTCATTACAACCAAACAAACAAAGGTTTCCTCTTTATAATATTAGGGCCTTACTAATAATGGCGGAATTGCTATTTCGAAGATATACAAAACTCAACTTAACTTGTCAGTTGTATGTCAAATACGGCATAACCAGTTCAAGTAGATCTGTAATAAACGTTGTATGAGTGAAAACGAAAAAAAAAGGTTTATTGGTAAGGGGGTAAGTGTAGAAAAATCGATGACGTTGGGACGATGTTCACATGCATTGTAACGCATGAAACGAGTTTCGGATAGTGCCAAACATGTCAATAACGACAGAAAAGTTGCCGCTTCCGAATTCGAATAGAATTTGCTACTCCAGAGGTACAAGAACATGGCAAATGTTGTACATCAAACGCCCGATGAGTTCGCATAGAATGAGGCATTAGGAACTTCGATTAGTATTATTCTGACCATCTTCTTAATACGTTACCTTTACAGCTAGAGGTCAGTTAAAGTTGGTTGGGTTGAAGCAACGCTGTGTAGACAGCTTAAGGTTGTAGACATTGATCGATGCTTGCCTTGGCTTTGACGACATTGGGGCTTCTCTCTACGATAGCAATTTATCGATTCCAGCCTCGATAAGAACGAATCATTTCTTATTAGAATCTAAATATGGAACGGGTAGTCAGTCATTATTTAGCTGGTATATTGTTTCCTGTTAAAGTTCTATTGATTTTTTAAGCATTTAGTAGGTACAATGATTAGTACATTTTCTTTATCAATACATCCGCTGTCTATGCCTATTTATTTAGATTTTTTAAACTATCCAACGGATTTTCATGTGGTTTTCTTTAGTAGATATAGTAATTCTTGAGGAAGGTTTCAAAAGTGTCTAGGGATCAAGTACATTTTAGAAGATTGCAATCTGAATTCATTCATAATTTATTCAAAATGTAGTGATAAGTCATTGATACAGGCATGGGGAATTAGGTAAGAGACCACTCCAGAAGATTAGATTTGATTTAAATAAATTAGAGCTAAAAATGTTCTTGATCCCTAGACACTTTTGATGTGTGTATGTACCTATATAATATTATAATACATGCATGTAATAGCGGAGAAACGCTGTTAATAATGTGTATTGGCAAAAAAACATTTGCAAGGTCAGCTCGTTATGAACAAAACCGTTGAATGGATTTTTCTCATTGCTCCTAAAGGGATAGGCGGATATAATCAATCTCGATTGTTTTATACGCTTACGTAAGTATATTACAGCCGGTCTGAAAGTACACTGCTGTTTATTTTCTACATACATATAACAAACTAGTGGACGCCCCGCGATTTCATTCGCTTAGTTTAGTAGTGCCTGCATCCCAAATTTGAGGCGTCTAACTTGAGCCGTTTAGATTTTTCATACAAAAGAATTTCAGGAATTCCTTTCTTAGTGCACCCCTATGGTACCTAAGCTACGTCCGTACCAAATTTCAAGTGTCTACGTTTCACCGTTTGGGCTGTGTGTTGATATGTCAGTCAGTCAGCTTTTCCTTTTATATATTAAGATATGAATTAGACTTTCAATAACCAAATTAAATGAAGCATGTCGTGCTGGCGGACATAATTGATATGAAATTTCTCATAGTACAGTACCTAGTTGCCTACTTCTCTTCTATTATTAATGCCCTTTCATAGATAATAGCCCTCCTATATTGAGAAGGTTTTGCCGATGTCTTGAATTTATAATGATACTATGTTATACATTACAAGTATAATTAATATTACGTTTTGCATAGTTATTACAATGTATTGTCATCAAAACAAAAGATAATCAATCTACCAACAAAGAATGGGTCAAATTCTACCGATATTAAAAACGCGAATGATTTTTTGGGGATATATTCACGGTTCGTTACCTACTCATTCCTTCGTTCATTCATATCCCAACACAATTAAAAACAAATAAACATTGTCAAGGCAAACAACGACAAAAAAATATGCAAGATGGCTGGCAGAACCTGGATGCGAGAAGCCGAAAACAGATCACAGTGGCGTGCAATTATAGAGGCCTATGTCCAGCAGTGGACAAGTATGGGCTGATGATGACGATGAAGGCAAATAAAACCGTTTAAAATGTAAGTCACAATCGACGTAAAAAGAAGTACTAAAGTAGTTAGGTCCGTATAGGTATCGCATATCAATCTAGAGCAGGAAAGCAATTTTCTTGGAAACACTAAGAGCATTTTTCTGAGAAACACAAGTTTATTCTGGCTGGACTGGTGCATGTCACGAATATTATTCTTTCATATTTTGCCACAAACTCTCACCTATATAAATGGCACACATTGTAAGAACGTGGAAGTGTTATTTTTTCACAAAAAAAAATTGGCTGTAGTTGTTTTAAAAGTTATAATTAACTACACACATCAAAAGTCTAGGGATCAAGAACATTTTTAGCTCTAAACAAAAATCTAATTTATTTAAATCAAATCTAATCTTCTGGATTGGTCTCCTACCTAAACTCCCCATATCTGTATGAATGACTTATCACCACATTTTGAATAAATTAGGTAAATTCAGTTTTTGTAAAATATATTCTTGATTGCAATCTTCTAAAATGTACTTGATCCCTAGACACTTTTGATGTGTGTAGCTGTCTCGGCATCATTTGTTTTGCTATAGGAAGCGCCTTTGAAGCCCATGTATTGAAAAAAAATACACCTTTTAAACCTTCCCTGGACTTCCACGTGGGATTCAAGACCAAAATTAGCCAAGTCGGTCCAGTCGTTCTCGAGTTTTCGACTAGACTAGACGAGACTAATGAACTTCACTTCGTTTTTATATAATAGAGAAGGATACGTACTACATAAAAAATAATAATAATTTAAAAAAAATACACTTCACGTATTTTAATCCCAAAGCGGGGTAGGCAGAGGCCTGCCATAATAATTTAAGTAGGTACAGAATTCCAAAAATATTGTTGACAAATGTGGTTTTAGGATTTGGAGGATTTAAATGACAGAGCAGATCTAAACGCTAAATTAGGAACAACATTTTTTTCCTACCATGTTCAGATAGATGCTGTTTTGAGTAGGTATCAAAACAGCTTGTAGAGCCACTGGAAACTTGTAGAATCACAAAAATATTTATACTGTTTCATACAATTGTACTTAACACTGTACTTTCCATAACTATACGTTTATACACAGGTGTAGTTTTTACTTTAATTTCTTCTATTTTTAAACATACAGTCGTATTACATTAATGCTGTAAAATCAGTTAAGTTTTTGTAAATAATTATCTCGGAAACAGCAGTTGTATTTATTATTAGCCCGAAATTTTCGTACGTATAAGATTAAAACTAAACTCAAATTTAATTTATTCTAATTAACAGGGAATCTTCAGGGCCCCTGTTTCTCTTAGTTATGACAGATGTCGTTAGTTGTATTAGGGGGACAAATGTCAACGAAATTACTAACTTCAAGCAGTCCGTGTTGAAGGCGACAGTATTTTTTTTATTGTTTGTCTACATGTCACAAAAGTGTCTGAAGACTAAATAACTCACCCAAATAATAAAAAATGCATTAAAATATAACTGACAGAAGTCCCCCAATATCTACTAGTGACATCTAGATAAGAAACTTTTGGAGTTTAAAAATTCGCCATTAGTTAATGTTGTTTCCAAGTTTGTCTCCACCGACCGTGACGTAATACCTCCTCCTTCCTGGCACAGAGCTTAAATTGCATTCACACAACACGGAAATGCCAAATAGTGCAATTAATCTGTATGTTCGGCTAATAGCTGAGCAGGTGTTTCTTCCAATATATATTCCAGAAGTACTTCCGATCACGAGATGGCGTGTGTTCGCCAGCTTTTGAGTATAATTAGCGCCTCTTAACACATGTACAGATAAATATGTGTGATCTAGATTTCCTGAAGTGAATAACACATTTCCTGGATTATGGCTGTGATGATTATTATTAGACTTCATTTCTATTTAGATCAGAACAACGATATTTACTATGAAAACTATTTGTTTTTAGGAGTAAGAATGAAATTGTAGCAATGAGAAAAATAGAGAAAGAGCTTTTGGTAGCAAAAATGAACCTTGCTCAACATTATGCTCTGATTTGAACCCACAACACTGATTTTCTGCAGCTAGTGCCAGAAGAGTGACCCACGATGGATTAAAAACGCGTCAGTTAGAACCAATCCGAATTAAAAAAATACTATTAAAATATATATCCTAATATATCATGCACAGAAACAAATGAAAGGGATAAAAGTATCTGACACACGCGGATAATGAGTAGAGGCCTCAATGATCCTTTCTACCGGCACGGGGAAGAGCGAGCAATCGATAGCGAGCGCTTCGCTCCACGCTACCACGACTGACCTATATAAGTACTCCGTAACTTGGTCGACCTGCCTTGCTACAAAATTCAGTGATCTATCAACGCCTATAATGTCTTTAGGCTCACAGTTCATCGTGTGTAACTTAACTTGCCAGTGTACAAAACGCCTCGCTCTACAGAACACACACTGACAAAACAGCACAACTGATGTTAGGATCCAGAATGAAGTCGTTGAAACTGTTGGCGACTGTTTTCTGTGAACAAACCCCATCCGATTTAAGGGAGCGCCGCGTAGGCAGTAAAGTTGTCCTCAAGAGATATTGGCCGTTATGCCACAAAGCCCGAGCACCCATTTGTTGTTAAATTATCCCTGAAAAAAGTGCCGTAAACAGAGAACTTTCAGACAATTTGCGTTATAATTTGTTGAATTAATGCGGCTGGAAGTTTAGTCCATTATGCGACGGGGCGGTCGCCGCATCGCAATGCAAATTTCCGAAGCGACTAATTCCGTTGAAAACTGTGCAACTAAAGGTATAAATAATTTAATCTTTAAGAGATGTAACTGGAATGAACAGAGGGGGAACGGAAATTAATTCAGTTTGTTAATGGCTTAGTTATTTATTTATTACTTTGTTGCAGTAACAATTATCAACATGAAGTTTTAATTTATCATAACAATCAAATATATAATTCAATTACGTATAACTCACAGTGCACACCGTTATAGAAAAATCTAATGAGCAAAAGAAATACCTGAGATAATATAGTCGAAGTAACTGGAAATTAAAAGAGAAAATTTGCATAGGAAAGGATCCGTGCGAGTAATAAGCGATCGACAAAACCAGTGAGCATTCTTCATCAACATTTCCTTCACGATGGGAGATAGGTACATATATCATCTCGAATATACAATTATACATTTACCAAGCGTTTCTTTCGCATTTCTATTTTCACTGACAATTCACTACTTTTTCCTACGATTGCGAATACTTTTGAACGTAATTTTCCTGTAAGTGTACCTACTATTCGTTTATTGAAATATGTAAGTTCCCTTCCATTATACAAATCTGCATTTTATAGGGCAGTTTCCCATAATAAAATATCCTGCATTTTATGTTTTTTCTACCATGATTACCAACCTACATATACAAATAAATCGACCCCTACCAGAAACCCATATATCATTTAGAGGTTTAATACTTACTTTTATATTATATTTCTAATACTAATAACCTATTAATAAAAACCCTAAAGAGTTAAACTGTCTACGAAAACCTTCGACTGTACCCGAGAAAGCGAGCTAATGCACCAACTCTTGCAATTCATGTTTTCCATCTAACATTTAGGTGGGTACTAAGTAACCCAAGGCTCTTAATGGGTACTTCTCCAGTTTCGCAGCCAAGAATTTCCTCCGCTCCAAATGTTTTGCAACCTTTGGCGCTGGAGTTCATCTTAAAACTGCCCCATTTCAAGAAAGCGGCTCACAATAGATAAAACGCAGGGGCGGCAGCGGCGGAGGGCGCGGGGGGAACGCGGGGATTGTGAGATCTTTCAGTGGAAGCGATTAGACGACAGTAGGTAAATATACTCGGAGCTAAGCCCACTGTGTGTGTGGCTTACTTCCTAGCTGAGATTAGCAAGCCATTGTACTTTTTGTGTGCTCGTAAGTATGGTAAGTAACTAGACTTTTAGGTTAATGTTGAATAAGAGGAATCTTCGCGGTTTCACCAGCGTCTTGAATCTTTTAAGGAAACGCGCACTGACATGATTTTAAATGTTTAAAACGGCTATTATAGCGCGAAAATTAACCAAAGATAAGCATTCAGCTTACTTGAGGGTAGTTCCGGATTCGCAGCCAACCAGTGAACTACGCCGCCGCCGTACTCCAGTCAGCTCGCGACCACGACCCATGTAACTGTGTCGAAACGTCGGGCAAACAACGAAGGTAAGCTGAATGCTTATCTTTGGTTAATCTTCGCGCTATAATACACGTTTTAAACATTTAAAATCAGCGTCTTAAATGTTTTTAAAGAAATAAAAGTAGTTTTTTTTAAAGGTAGGTCTGATCTTTCTGAAAGCTGTGGGAAATATTAAATCATATAATACAATTAGGGCTGTACTCTAGTACGTCAATAAGTAATTATGATATAAATAGTGTAGGTACCTATTTGTGTTTATTATGCTCAGACGGAATATTACAAGTATGTATATATTCTAGCTTTCCGAGGACATCGGTTATATTGCGGTATAAAGGAATATTTTTGTTTTCCCTCGGGAATATCAATTTTTTCCGGGATGAAAAGTACCCTATTATTTAAACCGGACTTCTAACTATACGTCTGCAAAATTTCAAAGCAATCGGTTCAGTAGTTACGGCGTGAAAGCGGAACAAACAAACAAACTCACTTTCTCATGTATAATATTAGTAAGAAGTAAGTTGACCCAAGGCAAGATATAAGTAGTGCCTTCATTTTCGTGACAATGTAGGCGCGTACCTTCAACGAGTTGGTCACAGGCTCACAGCGCATGTCGCTCTATGTACTCTCGCTTCGCCTAGAGCGGAGGACCTAAGTGCTTCCTGCAAATTTCGCCGTGTATGATATTTCAGCGATTTTTTGGTATTCTGTTTATTTAATTTCTGTCTGGAAACAAGAAAACAGACGACCGAAAGGAAGGTAACCATGCGATCAATGTGTTTGTTGAGTTAGTTGACAAATCCTATCC